>JAZGTJ010008259.1:0-21313 GCA_036877575.1 Botia almorhae
TAGTTGTCTGAGAAACTAACCTCTGCAGAACTGAAACTGAACAGCCGGGTTTATCGTCATAAATTACACACTGATATTGCCATCTTGTGGAAAAGAGGGTCAAGTACAGGTAGTGTTATTGCGAGCTTCAAAGTTCTTAGTGCTGTCCACAGTCAAAAAATTGTTTACGGTCTATGATTTAATTATTCTTAGTTAGTTTGAGATATTGAGATTTTAATTGATTTAATTGATTTAAATCAATCCAGGTTACACATTTTGTCAGTGCATGTGCTCCCTGTGTAAACTTGACGAGTCAAGCAAATATATATTTGCAATTTATTTTTAACTTATGGAGGTAAACATGACACTTAATCAATTACTCCTTTGTTCTTTGTATCCCGTTACTGTTTCACGAAGTTATAAACTGTTCCAAACAATTCAGTCTGCCCGAAAATCTCCAAATGTTTTTAACCAATTAATAGAAGAACCGATCAAAGGAGTGAATCGTTCGCGAATCAGGTTTTGCTATTTCTGATATAATGGCGAGTCTATCGTCAGACTTAAATAATCAACGACGCCTATGGTTTAAGATTCATAATATAAAAAATGACTTTTTTTATTTAAAGTAATATTCTTATTCTACATATTATTTGTAGTATCGTATTTGTAATATTTTGTAATTTAATTGTAAGCATTATACATTTGACAACCTTAGCTTTTTGCAGTTCCATTGTATGCCTCCAGGTGTCGCGCAAACTGACGTATCCATTTAAAAAAAAAACTGTTGCTTTTGGAACACATTATACCTGACACACACACAAAATACCTGGCGTGTCACACAGCTGTATATAAAGATGTTCATTGTAATGTTTTAAAATAGTCCTAAATTTAATATATTTTTTACAATCTTTGTGTTTACTTATCTCTTTCGACATGATGTTCCAGAGACAGTTAATTAGAATCAGGACATGAAGACAATGCGTAAGTAAACACTTTATTTTGGTAGCAAAAACAGCACCTCAGAAAACAGGCTACACAGCGGGCAATTTCTTTGTCATCTGCCATGATTTCATCAATACAATGAAATGACAAAATGACAAGCAAACAACATGGATCTGCCACAAACACAGCAGCGATTTAGCGCAAACGCAAACATATCCCTTCATAGTAAAAGTAGAAACCAATTGCTTTTATGTTGAGCAGTTCAGCTAAATAACCATCTTATGTTAGTGGCACATCTAGAACTCTCCAGCCTGCAGATGTGGTCATGTTGTGCAAGGTAAAGCTTTCAGACAGTATCGCTGTGTAGCAGCCTGAGGGCTTGTGTTTTTAGTGTAAGATGTGGGTTAAGGCACGACTAGAGTAGCAAGATTATTTGGTCCCTCTGGAATTCTTTGGTCAGACTGAATGGTTTATTGCTTTACAACCACGTTTATGACTGCATTCCCATCTAGTTGTAGCCTTGGACTGGAGTCATAACGGTTTGGAGGGAAATGTCAGGAATGCGTGAAAATGTCAGTAAATGCGTGAGGTTCAGAGAATAGGATTAGGGAAGAAGCTCGCTCAATCTTGGACGACCTCGGAAGATTCAGACACGACTCTTCCATCCTTGGTCTCGATCATCTTAATCACGACACTTTTCTTGGTCTGAGAGATGCTGTCGCCGTAGCCGCTGCCAGAGCTGTAGCCGCCACTGTAGCCTCCACCATAGCCGCCGGAGAAACCACTGGAATAACCGCTAGAGTAGCTGCTGTAACTGCTGCCTGCGCTTTCCATGGGATAAGCACCATAGCTTGCTGTTGAGACAGAAAATTGAGAAGTTTTCTGTCTCAGAAGCTCCAGTTCATTAAATATAGTTATAGAATTTTACTCATGAGAGGAATGTTTAGTTGAGAAAGGATTCGAAACTTACTGCTCTGTTTTGAGATGTTGATGGCCTTGATTCCGGTGGCCAGTCTGTTGAAAAAGGACAGACACAATGAGAGGTCTGGATTTCCACTCAGAGCAGTGTAATGGGTCCTAATAAAGCAAATGTGCGTGAAATACAATGCCAATAAGCTCACCTGCTCTCCTCTCCCTCCAGGAGCTTTCTGTAGGTGGCGATCTCAATGTCCAGGGCCAGTTTGACGTTCATCAGGTCCTGATACTCTCTGATCTGGCGTGCCATGTCCTGTTTGGCTCTCTGCAAGGCATCCTCCAGATCCTTAATGCGGGCCTTGGCATCTCTCACTGCCATCTCACCACGTTCCTCTGCTTCTGCGATTTGGTTCTCTAGATTGGCACGCTTTTTAAAATGAAAAAAAAATTCATTTTCCCTAACCTATAAGACCATTTTTAGAAAAATATGTTTTATTTGTTTATGTGGTTGTTTACGTACCTGTCCTTTTACAGCATCGATTTCAGACTGGAGTCTCTGGATCATACGGTTAAGATCTGAGATCTCTGTCTTTGTTGATCTAAGGTCATCACCATATTTGCCGGCGGATGTCTGCATCTCCTCAAACTGAGAAACAGAACATAGTGTTATGTTAAACATTTAATACCCTATGTTATTCATCATGGTAACTATAATGAGCAACTAAGTTTTGAAAGCACTGAATCTGTGTATAGTGACATACCTTAGTTTTGTACCACATCTCGGCCTCGGCGCGACTGCGGTTAGCGACGTCCTCATATTGAGCACGAACCTCTGCAACAATAGCGTCCATGTCCAGATTCCTGCTGTTGTCCATCTCCACAATGACTGAGGTGTCCTTGATCTGAGACTGCAGCTCACGGATCTCCTACAAATCCAAAACAGAGGGACAAAGTGTTATCAAAGTGTGTCATATTAAAGAACATCGTATGATTGGTGGAAAACTCCAAGAAGGTAATTTACCTCCTCGTAGATCTGCCTGAGGAAGTTGATCTCATCAGTAAGGCTTTCCAGCTTGGCCTCCAGCTCTACCTTATTCATGTAGGCCTCATCAACGTCCTACAAAAAAACATAATTTAGTTATTTAAGTTTTGTATGTCAACATTTAAGTTTTGATCGGCATAACAATCTACATCAGACAATCTACAAACCTTCTTGATGAGCACAAAATCGTTTTCACACTCCGTGCGTTTGTTGATTTCGTCCTCATACCTGCAGATAGGCAAGAAAAATTGCATTGTTTAAAGCACAGTAAACCAAATGTTCTAAAGTATAACACAGAGAAACGTATTGAATGTTAAAGCTGACGTGTAATTTCTGGGTCTCTAGTGATACTATGGAATTAGCACAAACTCTCCGTCTGCCATTTACTGAACAGATTGTTCCACCCTAAACTTACACAATTGGTTAAGCCATTGTTGCTGTCTGGCTGATCGAGACGCTTAAACAAACAGAGCAGTGTTTTGATAGTGCCACAGAGTCACAGTGTTTATATGTTCAATGGCTTACTTTACTAAAGTTAGCTATGCATATTAAACTGAAGTAGATGTCTACATTAAAAAAAATAACTACACTTCAGTTTTACACGTTTATAAAAATGTTTTGTACACCAGGGGGTAGCAGTGCTCCATCTTTGTATTTAGAAACGCTTACGTTATCAAGTTTTTCTGGATTCAGTTACATGTCTCATGGGCCTTAACGTTAATCAGCCCATCAGATTTGTGTAGAGATCCATGAAAAGTGCTGTGTAGTTGTTTGTTCGGTTGCAGTAATCTGTATGACTCATGCTGACACCCATTTAATTGTGGTACAAACAAGTTTCATTCAATAAGATGATATGTTTAATAATGACAAAAATTCCTGTATTATGATGCAAGGAATCAAGAGAAAGGTTAGACAATAAGCTAGCACAGCAGGGACTGATCATTGACTGAGCAACCGTTCAGATGGAGTTTCTGCATCAAGTATTGCCACTGCATATGTTCTAGGTTGGAACCTGACAAACGTGTATTACTCTTTGTTGCAAAGGGCTCTTTATTCATCTTAGACCAGTAAAACATTTTGTTTGCCTCAAACTGAACTAATGGAGCCTTATTTTTTCTGGAAACAATTAAGTGTTCTTGGATGAGACTTGGGCACTCAAACTAATACAAAATAAACGAGGCATTTGTGAAAGCCAAGGAACTCACTTGTTTTTGAAGTCCTCAACCAGACCTTGCATGTTGTGCAGGTCAGCCTCCAGCTTCATTTTGTCATTGCCAAGGCTATCGAGCTGTCTGCGGAGGTTGGCGATGTAGGCCTCAAACATGGCGTCAATGTTTGAGCGTGTGGCAGTCTGGTTCTGAAGGAGACTCCATTTTGTTTCCAGCATCTTGTTCTGCTGCTCCAGGAAACGTACCTAAATTGGCAAGATTAAAGTTTTTGTATTAATCAAAGCACAAATAAAAATCAAACTTGGCAGGAAATGCAGCTTCAAAGAGCAATGCCCCCAGACCGTTGCTGCAATTGCATGGAATCATGGTGCCAGCTCATAATTTATGCACAGAAGTACAACCGTATGCCAACATGTTTCATGAGACTTAGTTACCTTCACAAAGGAAAGCACTGTTTTCCTAACTTTATGAGGGGTGCATGTGCATTTTCAGTTTGTAATGCTTTTCCTAGGAAAAAGTGACGCATATTTAGGGCATCAGAAAGGGTGAATGAGAACCAGCCTGTGCTGGTTTTCCAGATCCAAATGTAGAAGGTAGACAGGTGGACATGAGTCAGTACATTTATGGAAGTGTTACTTTTTGGAGATGAGCTGGTTCAGATGAAACTAGCTTAAAAGTATTGATCTAAATGGTTAATGTTTAAGAGAGGAAGGAGGAGACCATGCTCAGATCTTCTAGAGTCTCCTGAGAGAGTATGTCAATGGTGGGTGGAGAGCAAATAATTACATGATAAGAGTTTTAACAATTGGAGGCAAACGTTGCACACACAAATGGCTTACAATAAAGGTGTCATAGCCTCAGCTCACTAATCAACTGTTTCATTCAAAACAGTGTGTGTTAAACAAACAGTGTGATGCAAAGAAGATTATTAAGGTTCTAAGAAAAAGGACCTAAGACATGGGGCTTAAAAGTGTGACCAAAGTGAGCAGAATATTTATTCCCATTGCTTTGATCACTGTTACGAAACCTAACCAGTTCTGCTCAGAACATGACCCCAGCTTCTCAAATTAATTATTAACACTCAAGAAAACATAAATTGCACCTAACTTTTTTCTATGTTTTTTAGATTATTTTAAAATGAAAAGTTTCATGCAGATTTTATGTCCTGCAGTATGTCCTAATTTGGGTGTGGACTCTGCACAAGGGTTTCAGAAAAGCCTCAGGGTAACTCATTCAAATGAAAAACCAGCCACACTCTGACCCTGCACACACCCTATTCTCCACCTTTCCATACATTTTCTTTACTGTGGTGAGGTGACTTTATCAAACTCCTCATATGTTTTCTATTCACACAGGTTTACTACTAGAGACATAGATATTAAGGAATGTTCAATGCAAATTATGATGGTAAGCTCTGAGAATCTGACTTGCATATCACACCAAAACAGCATCTGGAAACTCATTGAACAATACAAATAAAGAAACTTCAAGTTACAAGCACCCACCTTATCAATAAAGGAAGCAAAACGGTTGTTGAGAGTCTTAATCTGCTCTTTCTCCTGGGTGCGGACAGCCTGAATATTGGGGTCGATCTCCAGGTTCAGAGGAGCCAGGAGGCTCTTGTTGACGGTCACTGCTTGAATAGGTGCCACGGGACCACCACCCATGCCCATACCCATACCCATACCAAGACCATAAGCTGAAGAGCTGCTGATGTAGCTACCACCTCCCATTCCGATACCAGCTCCCAAGCCACGGTTGGCTCCTCCATAGGAGCTGCGGACTGTGTATGCACTCTGACGGCTGACACTGGGGCCAGAATATGAAAGACTGCTAAAGCTGCGTGGAACAGATCCAGAGGAAGAAGACTTCACAGTGTAGCTGGTTTTCTTGTTGAAAGACATCTTGCTGGTGTGCTTGTTGTCTTGTAGTTGCTGAGAATGAACTGGAGCAATGGGGGAGCGAGAGCAGCAGGAAACAGCTTCGTCTGCTGTGCTGGAGAAACCCTAGCAGATAGACAGAACAGCAGACTGACCCTTTTTATACTATATCTGCTTCAAAGTGGGAGGAGCCAAAAGAAGGCTCTGATTGGCTGGGGCTTGGTATGTAACTGGAGGTGTGGCTGAAACTCAATAATCATGTTTCTTCTTTTTCATGTAACTATTACCTGGATTTGATAGTAGCCCACTATTCCTAGGAAGGGACATAATTTTGGGGAATGATAAGACGTTAGAAATCTTAGCATTTTCATATCATTGAGCTTAATATATTTATTGCATTGTAAAAAAAATGGATCACTGAAATAAAAACTGGGGAAAGGAAATGTGTTTATTAATACATAATAGAAATATATTAATATTAACAGTATATATTAGCAGTATATTAATAATTAGGGAATATGTTTTGTGGTGCTCTAATGCAGCACCTGAATCTAAAAGGCAATGTCTCATACAGAAGTAGCTTAGATCTATGGATTTGACTATTCAAATAAGGCACCTGGAAGGCTAAATATTTTTAGAAACCTTTCACAGCTGACAAGCTGTGCTTTAACATTCCCTTCAGCATCAGTGTAATCTGTCACATTTCTCTATTTAAATCCAAACATAGATAACATGGTACCCGAAATTAAAATATTAGGTTAACAACATGCACAACTGCAACTGTTAAACTAAACATACTGGGAATTAAGTATAGTACATACTGTAATTCTTTGCAAACAGACATAACTTGCAAGACAGGGCTATAAGCAATCCATGTTTAGATTGTCTCGCACTGTGGAGGCTATCAACAGTTCCTCACAGGCGGGTAATCCTCATGTTTTCAAAAACTACCTCCTAAAGGCCTTGCAGTCTTCTTCAATCCAGTAATTTTCCAAAGTTAACCAGTTTCATGGTCGAACTGGGTTTATGGTAGAAAAACCCAGAGGCCCATGTGTTATGAAAACAGCTCAAAGGTGATGAAACCTTTATTTTACAGGTAAGAGAAATATGCTCAGGTTTTGTTCAGTAAAGTTTCATTTTATGACATAAGGGGTGGTATTAGGAAAGCATAAGGTTAGTTTTTACCAAAATAGTTGGTATCATTTGAAATGTTCAGGTACATGCAGTTTCAGTTTAACTGAACTAATAATCAAACGGCACGTGTATTTTTATTGCTGTGGTGTCTGTGAAGTCTTGATTCAGTAATTGATTTAGACACAGGATATTTAAAAGCATTATTATGATTACACTAATGACCTGAAATTCTAGATAATTGTCTAAGCTTAGTCAATTAATTGTCAAAGCTTAGTCAAAGTATCAGCTTAAACAAAACTACATCTGCCTTGACCTGTTCCTTAACTACAGTCATTCCACTGACCACTCATTACATCACCAGCTGTTTCTATGGCTTGACCATCGGGCATTGGTGTGGCATGTGTTGTTTGCATCTAAAAGGCCTCATTAATTAAATCAGTTATGGTAATTAAGATGGATGATGACCTCATACTTCTAAACAGTTTCTGTTTAAATGAAAAGATATGTGCACATGTCAAAATGTTTTCTCCTGGAGTGACTAAAATCTCAATACTGCAGTCCACACCAACTTATTGCCTGCAGTCTTTGATCACTAAATAATGTTTAATACCACTGTAGATGTGATGTTGAAAACATACAGCAGCTGATTTAATGCACAACATCTTGAGATATTTCTTTTATCGTCTTCCACGGGTTTCAATAAGTCATGATTGCTTTAGGCACTGGTCTTTCCTAAAGTCAGCCACAGAATCCCGGCTATTGTTTCTGAGAGGAACCAGATAAAATAAAAACTTGCTTTTTCCATCCACCTACAGTTAAGTCTGACACTCGGACATGCCCTGATAATAGCACAACTATGTCTAAACCATTAACATGCAAAAAAAGGTTAAAACTGTGGTCTAACAAAGGAAAGGCAATAGGCTAGCTCTCATTTTTATAACAGACTTTTTTAACATATGTTGTCTCAAAACATTAATACCAGCTTTTACCAAAATGAAAGCTTACTTTAGTAAACTTTAAGGCACATATTTAAGACATTATTTTTATGACTTATACTCTCTATTAAAAGAGTTAGAACAATATATTTGTAATGACAGCAATAATTTAAAATCGCTTAAAAATTAAAAAGCGTTCATCTTAAACCTACAAAGAGCTATGAAGTCTATGTGGACTTTACTGATAGTAGACAAAGGAATGCTTGCTAGCATTCCCAAAATCTAAAAACAGGTGTGTCAGTTCTGTATGAAACTTTTTCATGACATTTTGCTGTCAGCTCCTATATTTTATCTCTTGATCAACATGAAAACAAAACTCAAGCCCACAGTTATGCATCTACAGGTCCCTGCCCTGATGATAGCTTGATTATAACGATAACCATTACTTAGACTGACAGTGTCTTTGTTTCTATAATGTCACATAGTGATCGTGCCGAGCCTTCCTCTAGAGTTCTTGCATGCGTATGTGTGTTTGTAAATACCAATGAGGATGTGTTGCTCAACATTTACAGGCTGTATAATCATGAAGATGTTAAGCTCTTATCTTAATGATCCAAATTCTTATAGCACTGCTAATCTGAATAAGAAAACAAAATGAATCACATCCCTTATGAATCACACCAGATGATTTCCTTAACTGATAGTCATTATAATTGAATCATTTTACTTTGAGTTTTGATTGAATCTGATCACATCAGGTGCTTTGAGACTGAAACTGTGAAAATTAGCTGACCTGTGACCTTGAGAGTAACTTCACACCCCAGCAGAGAACAATGAGAACAGAGCCCCCTCCGGTGTGAGATTTCCATTGATATCTTATACTTTAATGGTTCAAGTTTCAATGTTGTTTAATTCTTTCACATTTCAGTATCTTGCACTGATGTTTGTTTTGGTAAGTTGTTAAGCAGTTTCAGCTGTTTAGTATTGTATGTATTTGGAGACTCCCCACTTCACCCAACAAACACACACACTTTGACCCTCAAGGTGAGGTCACACTAGATTTCATGTATGTTTACTTTGGACCCTAAAACAAATATGGTCAATAGGATATAATGTCATGCTTTAATAAAAAATTTATTATTATTATTATTATTAAAATATGTTGCAGTATTAATAATATAACAATAACAATACAAAAATAAATAAAATAATAGAAACTGTAAGTTTTACGAAACAATTTACAGTTAGCCAGCCATTATTGCAAAATAAACTCTAACATGGTGATCACGACTCCAACATACATGAGAAGATGAAAGATATTACAGAGTGATATAAGTGTAATGAAACAACTAGCACAGTTTAAGACAGTTACAAGGGACAACGGTCAAATGTACAGTTTAACTGTTACTACAAAAAATAATATTTAACCACAAAATGCTGTCATTGACCAATCACAATCATGTATTCCACAGAGCTGAGTAATAAAATACATTATCTACCCCACTTCCATCTAACATTGTAAAACATGCAGCTTTGAAGTTTGAATTCCTTATATACAGCCTAGACAATCTGTGACGTTTAAATGTTCTCTTGGTCAAATGTCTTTTCACTATATGCATTTACAGACCAGAGCTGACTAAACTTACATTTTTGTACACAGCAAATGATGAAATTTATATCCTATTAAATGTATACACTGTTTGAAAGCATAAGAGCATAAGCATAACAACACCTTCATTCTTATATTTAAAATGTTTGTAGACTTTGTCAGACATAGAATTGAAAATTTCCCAAAAGCTTACAATGACTAAAGCATTGGAAAAATGCCGAAACTTAGTTTGATCACAGAAGATCTGGGATACTTACATAACACCCTAAACAGTTACAGCACAAGCATTTTGCAAAGGTTGCAGTCTGATTAGGATAGGACAGGATAGGAAGCAGGATATAGTAGAATGTAGTGGAACATTCCTCAGAGGTGAAATATTCTGTGACTTGTCATGGTTAGCCTTGTTCTTCTTTGTCGTGTGTTTTCCTCAGACCTTTCCCAATGGCTGCCTGGGCAGTGAGCCACAGTCATTGTTGCCATGGCAACAGGGTTACTACATATTATAAACGTATACTGACACACACTTACAAGTTTTCAACTTTGACCCTTCCACATGGTGCATGGTTGTTGAAAGTTTGATGAGTTGCCATAGATACCTTTGAAAAGGAGTGACGCACAATATGATTATCAGTAAGTTTATCGTCAAGCAAAATATGTGTGGGAAAGAAAATGTTTGTGTGCATGTTTACATTAAGAAAAAACTAACAAAAAACTGTACAGTAAGCATGTACATTTGGATGTTTTTATGTTTCACAGTGTATATTTTGCATTATTGCTCCATAAATCTCTCATCCTGAATGTACTCTGGAATAACAGAAAAGTGTAAATGTAATGCTGACACTCCACAAACTCTTCTAGAAATAGAAACAAGCAATGTACTCATTAGCACAGTTCATTCCCTTTTGGACGGCTGTATTTTGCTGTTGGCACATGCCCCACGTCACAGTTTCTCACCTCAACAATGGAACGTTTGTCCTGTGCTTGCATTACAGCAATGAAGGTATTCTTTTCTAAATAGACAGCAAATTACATTTGCCATCATTACATTTATGTTAAAGATGGTTGAAATGAAGTTAAATAAAGCAGCATAACAGTGTTGGTGGAACCCATATACAAATAACTAATGTTTATACAAGGCTTTTTGTATGTAGTGTTTCGTTACAGGGTGGAGAGCCCTCTATGCTTACAATGGCATACATAATATCCTTCCTCTCTCAAGTGTCCCAACATATGGTGAGAATATGACGGGAGACGTAGCCTCTCTTTCATTAGGAGCAGGATATTTCTGGATGGCTTGGGAAACCCATGGAAGAATTTTGACCGCTGCAGTATTATTGGACCCTTGTGTGTGTATGACTCAGACTTTCTACAATTGAGGGCTATTTCTGCAGATCAGAGCTTGTGTGGCTGTGTCTTGAAAAAAAAAACCTGAACAGAAAGAAAGAAAGAAAAGTAAAGTACAGTAACATGACAATTTACAGTGGAACAAATATTGTCAGAAATAAAATCAGCAATTAACGCAAAATTTTCTTGACAAGACAAAGACATTTTCACACAATATTATATTAAAAATGCAAAACTGCCAGTTAATATTTGTTAAAAAAACATGTGATGAGGTCATGTGACGACAATGTATATAGTAAATAGTGTATATATAAAGCACTCATATGCATAGAATGACCTAATACATGTGCAGTATTAAGCTGTATTCCACAATGCAATGCACTTTTCTAGTCTAATCATAGCCTAAAATGCCAAATCTGCTCATAGCTGGATTGTTTCTTCTCTCATTCTTCATTCATCTCAATAAAGAGCTCTGTGTCTCCTCCTTTCCCTATTTAAACACGCTCACACCTTCCGTTAATGAATCACCTTCTACTACCAAACTGGAACCTTTCACACATAACTGATCTTACCAGGTAACATGTCATTTCATATCCAAAAAGTGTTTGTTTTTATAATTACTCATACACACCCTGTCCTTAACACTTGAGTGGGGATCTTATCCTCTTACAATTAGAGGTAGATAACTTTTTACTTTGATGTTCTTTACTGGTATTGAAAATGATTGGCTTGATGATTAGCTCAGCGTAGGAGATACTGTTCAGACTGTCCTCAGCCATTTTAAATCTACTGCCAGATAGCTGGAGAACAGCCACCTGCTGTTTCTTTATGTGCACATTTCTCTCAGGCCACCTGTGAAACCTGTTTGGCTTTTTAACAGAGGGTAAGTATTCTGCAAGCCACACCCTCCAGCTAATCAAATTGATATGCACCTGCATTTCAGTCACGGAAGCCGCAGGTCACACCTTTTGCTTTTCCTCTGCAATCTCTGCTAATCAGACATTGACTAAGTCACAAAGGCCATAACCTGCTAAACCTGAACTCTGACCACTGTCATCATTAATTGACCTTGTGAGTGAGTACTAGACTAAGACATCATGTTTTTCTACATTAAGGACTGGAGTTTCAGATGGAATGCGGGTGGGAGCTGACTAATCCTATTACACACGACATCTTGATCTGTTGTGATTCAGTCCACACCTCTGAGATGACCTCACTGTTTAAACCTCCATCAAATATGTCTTTATCTGCTGGGTTGCAAAATGAAATCAAAGGGGATTTAGCCTGGATGTGTTTCCAGAGCTGTGGATGTAATCTAATTCTCTATAATGACGAAATAAAAAAAATAAATAAAAAAATTCATAATCTTTAAAATATTCACAATTTAGGTCTTTACAATTATATTATTATTATAAATATCTAAAAAAATTACTACGGAGAGGTGTTCTATATTTTTTAGCAATTAGACCAGGCCCGCACCTTAATAATGCCTGCAGACCTTTAAAGAAAACTCAGATTTCTGCTGAGTCTTAATGTTTGCTCATTGTTCACAAAGTTATACACATTTCCCACAACCCACATACCGATTTGTTTATTAAGTTTTAGGTCATTTAATTACACTTTTAGCTACCAAAATGTAAATGGATTTCATCTGGGCACTATCATGTTCATTTAAAATATATATTAATATATATTATAATATAATAAAGCTAACATACAAAGCTGGATAAACCTATAAAAAAGTTTTTTTGTGTGACAAGTTTTGCAAAGTTTTGCACTTTCCTAGGAGCACTGTGATGCCCAGTGTAACAAAATAGAAAATACATGGCACATTTAGATCAAGCCATTCTTTGAAAATAATTGAAAAAGTATGAAGGTCTCAATTGTATGAAATCTGACAAAAAATGAAACACCAGAAATGAAACAATCCTTTCAGCAATTCACAGTTCTGGCTTTCATAAGAGTGACTAGATGTCACTTAAAGTCTAAATGTAAGTGACATTTATTGTGTTATTGAAAGGGGAAAAGTATTTCAAAGTATCAAGATTTATAGATATAACAGAAATAAAGAGCAACAAGCAAGGTTTTTAATTTTTAAAAGAACTGCAACCTTTGAGTACATTCTCCAGAAATGTAGCTTAACTTCGCTAAATAAACCACAGTTTATAATGTACCCCATACTGCTTCAGGCACAAAACAACCAAAACATCAAACTCTATTATTGTGTTTCACGTATTAAAGAAGTTGTTCTTTGAAGCCTGTCAATGTTGTCCAATACAAAGTCATAATATCTGAGCAGCACTGCAAGACTTCCTGTTTTCAATTTCAGTTGAAGAAGATGAAATCAAACATGAACTCTGGTAACACTAGCATGGCTTTCATCACATGACATTTTTCATAATTACTCTAATGGGCCTAAGGAGTTCAAACTAATACTTGAAATTCTAGCGAGTACAAAGAACATCTGTTTTCTACACACCTGTCTGCTTCTAATGTGATATTCTTAGTCATGTTATCTGAAATATATAAAGTAGAATTTTAATTGGCTGTTCATCTAGACTGAATCGAATAGACAATATTAATGGTTAATGTAGATAACCTACAGATCTCTCTAGAGATTAAACAGTGAGTTGATATAAGATTTAAAGGTTTACTCAGTTTACTCAGAGCATGCATGTGCTCTTACATATTGTGTTTGAGATGCCATAATGTGATCTTGTTTGCAGGACTGTGCGGTGTGTGTGTGTGTGTGTGTCTGCAAGCACATATCCGTATAGTGTGATGTTTGTTTGTGTAAATAAATAGACAAAAGGTCATGTTATGTGTATCTGTGTGGGTGCACAATTGTGTGTCTGTGTGCTGCCACAGTTCTAATGTTCTAGTGTTGAGTGAGTTGTAGCAGAACAGATTGTCAGGTTTGAGGTCAACTGATATGAAATGAAAAGCAGTTTGCAAAGGTCTAAAAACCATTATGGGCACATTTGAGGAATTTAGAGCTGAAATACAAACAAAGGATTTTAACACTTGCTCCTTAGGACCTTTCCTGTTATTGTCTCTAAGTTCCCTGTGTTGTCTAATCACAGATGTAAATAATGGCTGCCACATTCCTAAGGAGTTCAGATGCTCTGATTTTTCACTGATATGTCATTGGAATAATTATGCATGTGATACACAAAACAAAATGCTTTGAGTCACTGTTTACACCCAACATGTAATACATCACTAATGCAGTAATCACTGCATAGCATAGCAATCCTGCTGTAAAGACCAGAATACATTTCCATGCAGTGTTTTGGGTTTTGCTAGTCTGGTGCTGGTCTAGCTGATGAACCAGCATCAGACCAGTAAATAAGTAAGCACTAGTTATAAACATTTTCTAGAATGTTGTACATAAATAGCTTGTGGTTGAGGGGTGAGTCAGTCTTTATCGCAGTGTGCATGCATGCATGTGGTTCAAACACATAGCCTTAGAAGAGTATCTGCTGATCTTGCTTCAATTAAATGTTCCCGTCAGGCAATATAAGCTCAAAGCAAATGCAGAACAAACAAAGTTGTTTAGAGCATCTATTCTTATGAAGAGATATAAGGGTCGATAATTTAGTAAACACATGTTGAATTTGTTTCATGCATTTTAGCAGTCATAAAATGTAAATGTTCCTGCAAGGTAAGCACTTTTGATACAATGCATGAATTTTTATTATTTGTGCATACTGTTTTATAGTCGGTGGTTCTGGCTAAGATTTAAATTCAGCATGTAACTTCCCCTGCATAGCCTGTATAGAGGAGGTGTTCTATCACTTTTCTAAGCATTCAGTGCTTACAATTTTAGCCTGGCACACTCTTAAAGGTTCTTTAAAGGGTTCTTTGCAGCAACGTTCTTTGCAGCAACCAATTTTGGTTCCCCATAGAATTTTTAGTTAACGTTTTTAACAGGACAATTTCTTTCTTTCTTATTGATAGTCTGTAGAAACGTTTTCACTACAAAGAACATTTTGTGCAAAAGAAAGGTTCTGTAAATATAAAAAGTTGTGTAACTTTGTGGAATACAGCCCAACAAAGAATCTTTTAGGAACCTTTGTTTTAAATAGTGCAGACAATAAAACTCATTGACTTCTTATGGACTATTTATGTACATGAAAAATCTCATGGACTTACAATATGACAAAACTGAGTCATATCTATGGACTACAACAGTAATGAAAACCAGTGGGATCTTTTGACTCATTCCAGTAAGCCATGCAACATCCTTACATCTGCAGTGAAAGCATGCAAAAACACCTTAGAAGATGTTTGAAACTACATAGCAACGCTATGACAACCAATCATAACACCCTCACTTTTATTCAGAAAATGCAAAAATCCATTTTCCATAATGTGACAATGTGTGTCTCCCTTAAAACTTAGCTGGAGCAAAATGAAGTGAAACTTTTCAGTGAGCAGTCTGAATCTTTGGCTTTGGTAAATGAAGGCAAAGCTTTGTCTCGGAAACAAACCACAGGAAATGACAAGTTTGAAGATCAGCATATATAGTGCCAGCTAATGTTGGTAACCATAAGATTTTAGAGTGTGCTCTTTTTTGGTGTTTCCTTATTTTGGTAACCATGGTACCCATTTATGCTGGTGTGAGTCATTTGTCTCTTATCATAAGAAGATTTAGGCATGTGGGCTCTTTTGAAAGTTGCAGGTTTTTAGAAAACTCCTTTAGCCACAAACCTTTTTATCAAAATTTGCTCTAAAGCAGCTTTGCAAAACACACGATATGTTGCAGAGGGATACTCTGTCCCTTTCCCCTGTTATTTTGTGTTAATATTTTCCTCCTGTTTTGGTCGTTTCCAGTGGCTTCCCCCTCTCCTTCCTGCAGCAGAGCTGTCCGACACCAGCGAGGGTGTGCGCGCTGGTCTCTGTGAGAGGTGATGTGAGGGCAGCGCACGATTGGTCAGTGCTGGTAGCGTGTGAAACAGCAGCAGGTATGATGGCAGAGGATCGGAATGCTCTGCTATGGCTGGACAAGGGTGAGAGGGAGGGCGTGGGTGGGTGAGTCTAGAAGAAAGCCAAAGAAGTTTCTCTGAAATGTGGGTGTTGAAAAAAATATATTGCTTGTCTGATAACACACCTTGTTCTGTCCAAAGAAATTGAAATATTTTCTTGCTTTTTAAAATACATATTATGTAATTAATCTTTCTGTCATCTTAGGGGAGGATTATAGGTTTGGCTTTTCCCTCTAGAACAGCAGTCTGAGATCACATAATAGATCAGAACAAAAGTATGCCATCTGTGTTTAGAAAAGACAGACAGATGACAAAGAGAGAGAGAGAGAGAGACAGGGAGCGAGAGGCCGTAATATTTATCTTGTACATTTTAGGCATGGAAATCATCATAATCAGTGGGTTGTAATTTTTACCTGGAAAAGTACTTGAGCGAGTAAACAATCATTGTGTTGCCAAATCTATCAAAATTTATCTGCCATTTTTATTTATGCTTCATAATCTTTTTCTTCTTCTTTTCTGATTGCGTAACAAACCCGCTCCCTCCTGATTTATCAGACACCCAAATCTTGCCAAACCCTGATTAAAGATAACACAAGTAAAACAGCAAGTTTACCAGGAAAATCTTCCGGCCCCCAGTGCAAACCAGTAATTATCCCATAAAACCCAATAATCCTATTTAGCCTGGCAATATTGTAAATCTGTCAGTTTTCAGAAACAAGGCATTAAGGTGTTCGACTTTGAAATGTGACACAATGATTCACCGTCAAGTTATCTCTAACATATGTATTACATCTTATTTAAATCTTTCTAATTATGTTTATATTCACAATTACACACACACACACACATATCTCAAGTGTTCGTACGCGTGTCATTTTCTAGGTCTTACCCAGTTATATTTGTCTTGAAACCATCACTTGTTTAACTACAGATACATTGATCAAACAGGCCTCACATTTACCACATTGTTTGTCCATGTACATCTGCCATTATTTATGAACTTGCATTATTAATGCAGCTGAATGTGTTAGGATCTGTGCTGTCACACCACACCTCTCAGTGATATTTGTGTACATCATCCGGTGATAAGAGAACAATTTATTCCTTTATTTCTATTCATGCTGTGCCAAAGTCTCTATTCAGACAGTTGCACCTCTGCTCTAATGACATGTAAACAAACAGTCTTAATGAAACATTATTCCTGGGACAGGTCTCTAGTGCTCCTAGTGCTTATACAAGTTTTAGGATCCACCCCAGCACATTCGGAGTGTTTTATGATGTCATAGGACTTGGGAATAACCTTTGAAAATCTGGTGTTTATGTGCATATGGGGCCAACGGGGCCAGTGGCCCCTGGGACCTCTGACTTGGGAAACCCAAGCTGAGGGAAATGAGCCACCACAGATGGATTCTATATTTTTTTATATTTTCAATATAATTTCTGTACATCTTATATTTGTGATAAGCGAGGACCTCCAATAAGGCGGGGGCCCTGGGGCCTTGAGCAGTGAGAGGATATTGATGTGAGGCTAAGATGGGAGAGCCGAGGGAGTACTGGCAGAAAACAAGAGGGGAATTTTTCTGGTGTCCTTCGACCCAAGGGGGATGGAGAGAGGAGAGATCGAGTTACGTAAGACCAAAGAATAAAAAAGTGAAACAACTGTGAAAGCACTGGAGTGTTAAATAAAAAGCTCAGGAAAAGAAAGAAAGGGATAGAGGGAGATAGAAGAGGACTAGAAAATAAGGATTTCATCTGGAAGTGGGTTGAGCAGCAAAGCGCTGTTATTTCCTCTGTAGTAAGCGTGCATTGTTCTGATAACAGCTGTCTGGAGCACCCGAGCCAGCATGGCTTTCCTGCTTTTCTCTTCATAACTTCTCTGGTTGTTTTGAAAACTGCACCACACATGGTTCGTTAGGTATGCAGGGGGCAGATGATAAAACAGGCTTGACTTCACTTATCTTCAGCTTATACTGTACCACTCACTCACACAACACAACAAAGATCCATCAGCATAGTGAAAATGACATCTCTATTTAATAGTTTGTTACAGGCAACAGGGCAGGGGTGAAGAAAAGGTGATGATTTTAAAGAATACTTTAAGGGCAGGAGAAACCTACTGTTACCTGTGGCACACCTGCAAACTGTATTTCTGCCCTCTGCTGTACTAAAGGAGAACTGTTATTGTATTGCATCCAGAGTGCAATCAACATGATCACATGCTGTACATACATATGCTTTACATGAATATAAACATAATACAGGCAATAAAAATGCTACTTTCTGGGTTATTTTAAGCAATGGTACATACTATAGATGGTTTTCTACAGGACACACAATTCTTTGTGGTCTTTGAAATGGTGTTGCTCTGGCATCAGGCCATAAAACCTATTTTTGGTTCTAATTGGAACCTTTATTAAGATTGTAAAGTTAAAACTCTTTAACAATTCTGTGTAGCTAATGATTAAGAACCAGAGTCCACGGAGTGAAGGACAGAGCTACTAATGACCCTGTTTTTATTGTGGTTATCCACCAATCATCACCTACAAATAATATGCGCAGACCAATCAGACACACACCATTAATCAACCAGCCAGTAAAAGCAGACAGCTGCATTTTAGGGAGAGACTTGCACATGAATAGGTCCTTTGTGATTTTAGAGACTGTTTTAGAGGTGAACTTTAAACTAGTGACTAATTTTGTTTGCAAATTGCAGCCGAAACGATATGTCATTTGTAAGGACAAGTCTCTCATTCCCCCAAAACTCTTATAATCTCTGGGTCACTTTTAGAGTTGCTAAAAATGTACTCTGTATTTAGTGGTAGTTGGTTGAAATCTGTTTAGGATTATTTGCCCTTTTTCATACTGTTAACATGCTGAAAATGTTAACACAGTCTGTTTGATTTCCATGTAGCACATTTGTTTGAGTGGGGGAAGCGCAATAATTACAGTCGTTTAGTGTCACAAACAATATTGCTATCACGCAGCTGTGCAAAATCACACAAACACTTAATTAAATCAAAATAATGCCAAGCGTTTTTATATCAAAACAGACCAAGAGCAGATTATTGGAGTGTGTCTTTAATTCCTGAGCAAGAATCTGTGGAAATATTAAATATCTGTTTGGTTGTCAGGGCTTTAAGATATGTGCCTATGCAGCAAATTATTAATTTTGATATGATAATTTGTTACTGAAAGTGAAGCTTAATCAGGAAACCACAATGCTGGGCCATGTTTAAGATTTCCTGCAAGGTTTATGGGTTGAAATTATGATTTGCGTTTTTAACAATACGCTTTCTGGCCACACAGCTGGCAAAATAACTGACAACCTGATGTTCCAATATCCCTCTGTCAACAGAAAGTAAAATGTTCAAATAAACGCACGCAGCAGGACAGACAACTGTGAACAAGATCAAACAAATAGCCCAGGACAGGGTTTGCAAGCAGGGGTGCCATTTAAAGTCTGTTAGTTTTAGCATAAGCTCGCAGTAGAATCATTACCCATAAGCCTCTGGTGTTATCTATTCTCTCCTATTAGCTTGCACACATTCCAGCGCATTCCAGTGGAGCTCTAAAAGAATAAAGAGGAATAAAGACAGAGCAGGAGAGAGAGAGGGATTTTAGCAGATGAGTGGGTTCCTAGTTCTAACACAATCCAGGTCTGTTGCATGTTGAGAACTGCCTCTCCCAGGTCAAAGGTCACTGCTGAGAAAGCAAGTCTGGACATCTTGGTTGTGTCTTTGATCGGGACTTGTAAGTACCCTCACACAATCAACAATGCATTGACAACAAACTTGCACAAACACGTTCACAGTAACAATGGGTGGGTTTACACAAAACATCTGACCAGTTCATGTTCCCATTTTGTTCAGACAAGTGATGCCTAAACCTCAGGCTTGTTACATCAGGTGTAAATAAGCTTGAACTCATATGTGACTCATATATATAGAAAGACCCCATGAAAATAAAAATGAAATTGTTTTATGCATTTAGTTCATGTCCTTTAGCTTTTATGCTTGTGCACTTACAGATGACAAAATATTTTTAGCAGATATATACATATACAATTTACACTGTTGTTTTTCTTCCGAAACAATGGACTAAATATATTTAATAATGTAATATTTAATTTATAATGAATTACTTATCCTGTTCCCTCTTGTTTCCAGGGTTTTATTCAATAAAATGTTAACTAAAATGAGAATACCAGTCCACTATACCATCTGCAACCAACTAGCAAATAACAAATTGCAAATGATGGTTACACAAGGCTGACATATAAAAGCTTCTATTTAAAAACGTCAATTATTTTGATATGTTCCACCACAACCTCCTGTTTGAGCAGGAAATACATCAGCACGGGAAAGGATGTCAAACTATTTCCTGGGGCCTTTAGGTGTTTGTTCTCAATGGAGTTGAAGGGTTTCATCTGAAGCTTTAAACATGCAGTTCATCATAAAGTGTCTTATAAAATGTGTTTGTGAACATCTGATCTAAATGGTTTCATCAGTTGTGAATAGTATAGTGTATATTTCACACAGAATATACAGAATAGTGGAGATTTCACACAGCAATCGAGAGTCAGACTCTCTCAACAGTTAGCCTCTGCAGTGTCATAAGGTCAAATTCCTGAAAATCACCTCTGTGAAACCATTTAGGTAACTGGTGAAACATCTTAGTAAAGGGAAACCAGGTCCTGTGCTCCAGAACAAAAATCTACAAGGAATGGATGTATACACTCCAATTATACAGTTTTTACAATATTACAATATACAGAATTACAATATACAGTGGGATACTGAGACTTCCAGTGGAAAAGCTTGTTTCTAATTTAATACACTTTTCCCACAACAAATAATATTGTCAGCACAGTTTAAGTTTAATTAAAATAATGATTTTTATAGTATTGTATGTCTTTTGCGTTGATGATATTATGCACTAGAGCATGCACAAATTTGTGCAAAACCTAATAATCCATGTTATCTCTGCATGATCTAAGCATGTTCCGTGAGAATTTACTTTAAGTGCTTCTATTAAAGCAGAGAAAGCTAACATGGGCAATGTCACAATTTTGCATATTTAATTAGTGCCCATAAGAATCTTGTTTAAAAAGTTATAACACTTACACTTTTAGATTATGTTAAGGTTTCAATTACATTTTAAGTCCCAAGTTTTTGTGTGTTCTTAGACTTCTGGCATTTCATATAAAACAAAACAGTAATTTACCCAAAAGCCTTCAAGACTCAGTCTGGATTGTCTTTTGCTGAGGTGGAACTTCCTGTCAAACAGGACAAAACATTAACAGGAACACAATTTAAGCGGGGGTAACCCTGTCTTCTGGGATTTATGGAAAAGTCCCCTCCCCCTCCACACACACAC
>JAZGTJ010008260.1:0-19964 GCA_036877575.1 Botia almorhae
GAAAACAAGAACAAAATTCTGCATGTGGTGCATGTGCTGTAAAAATTTTTATATATTATATATTATATATACAAGAGGAATTATATATACAAGAGGAATATGCTAATAAGTTTAAAAAGGGTGTTTTAAGGAAGTATCTAAAAGTCCACCAGAACAAAACTGCACATAGTTGACGAAAACATCCATGTTGACAAGTTGGACCAGCTCAACATTCTGCGTGCACAGAATGCTAAATAGTCAAAAAGACACCCGCCTTATTCTGACCCCTTTTAAGCCACATCTGCCAGACAGTCATCACTGTCACTTTTTAATTTCCCAGAATGCCCTGGAATTGTCACTGACGTGAGTGTGTTTACATGGGTTCAGCCGCCAGTAAGAGAACAGGAGAAATTATTAAACAGATCTGACACCACATACAACAAAATATCAATGCATATTTGACGTTCCCACTGGTTCCACTTTACTGTAATTCATGCTAAATGCATTGAATGAGTGACCCTTTAGGTTTTTTTCCCTCTCTCTCTCTCTCTCTCTCTCTCTCTCTCTCTCTCTTTCTTTCATCATTTATAGTGTGGAAAAACAATGAGCCTCCCAGTGCTCTGTGCTTTTATATTTTGTAATTTTTTTCCTTTTGTTTCTTCAGAACCCTCCACGGAAATGACCTTTCAACTATTCCGGAGGGAGCCTTCAGCCATTTGACATCTCTGTCTCATCTGTAAGTGTGTGTGTGTCAGTGTGGGCTCTCTCTGCCTCTGGTAATGATGGGCCCCTAGTCTCGGCCTCAGAGACCAGCTCGGGTCTTTAGACTCCATTTAAGATTTACCTCATTACCGGGTGCAACCTGGATGGAGCGTAGCTTTGCTATAGAGTGGCCTTGTGCCGCGTGCTTCGAGGCCGAGCCCCACAGGAAATCTTTGTAAATTTTATTACAGCTAAAAGGCATCTATTATGGAGCCTTATGACCGTGTTGTGTTTTTTCCTCCGGCTGTAGTTTCCAATTGCCGGTTTGGAGTGGGGCTACTGTAGCTTCTTGTGTACTCGTTGAAAAGAACTGTCAGAAAAAATGCCCATTGAGGGATAAGAGCCCCATGTTTCATTAGACACAGCATTAAAGCAAATGCAGTCGGGATGTGGGCATTAACTGAAGAGATTGGCTTTGTGTCATGCAGTAAAATGCTGGAGGATTTGTGTGTTTGTGTGTGTAACGTCCATCTCGGGTCATGCAGGGCTCTGGGTGCAAACCCTCTGTACTGTGACTGTGAGCTGCGCTGGTTGTCTCAGTGGGTGAAGGCGGGGTATAAAGAGCCCGGCATCGCCCGCTGCACGGGGCCGCCTGACATGGCGGACCGACTGCTGCTCACCACCCCTCTCAGCCGCTTCCAGTGCAAAGGTGAGTCTTAGAACTGTTTACAGTATAGACAACAGTAACAACTATAAAATAATGTTTTAAAAATCATTCTAAATGTATGAGAACGGCACAGTTCACAACACTAACGACAAACATACAAGGAGCGATAAAGGGATTAGCATTTACTGCAGCGCGCGAGCATAGAATAAACATTACGTTATCTTATGTTATTTTTATAGTTATCGTTCTTGGTGTGAACGAGCCTTTACTGTGTGTATTTATCTGTGTTATAATCTGCCTGTTCTACAAATGATAAAAGACATTAAATGTGCTTAATTTTAGTTCTTTCATTTTGTCATTCTCTTCTGTTCTCACTCAGTTTCTCTTTTCTATGTCTCACTTTATCTTTAACTCGTTCTCTGTTCTGTGTGTCTTTAAGGTCCAGCAGATTTGAGTCTGATGTCCAAGTGCGCCCCCTGTCTGGCTGTCCCCTGTCAGAACAACGGCACTTGTGTTAGTGATGTCACCGGCTCCTACCAGTGCACCTGCCCGTTTGGCTACAAGGTGAATGAATGCGGCCCAGATGCATTCTGGGATAGCAGCTGTTTGGCGTCTTCCCTGTCCTTCCGCGCACACGCACGGAATATTCCTCCTGAGTTTTGCACATTATTACGTGCAGGAGAGCCCTGTCATCCATCTTTCTGAGCCGGCTCACTGCAACAGAAGTTTGATGATTAGTTCTCTGTTCTTATTGTACTGAGGCCGTGTGTGCGCGGGTGCTGTCTGCAGCATGTAATCATTACCCTTTTGTTTGGTTATGGGATTCCTGTCAATGTTGTTCTGCTGAAGGACAGATAAGAGCTTAACCCTTTGCCCTCTACAAGACAAAACCAATGGTCTGTCGTTTAATTAAAATCTCTGCTCCCAAGGTCACTTGTAGGTGTGTGTTTGTGTGTGTCTGTCCTCCAAGTAAGTGAAGATTAATTAGAATGTTCAAGTGTACTGAATTAAATCAAACATTGGGAGAGCGAGCGAGAAAGAGAGGGAATAAGAGAGCGAGCGACAGATAGAAAGCAGAGGCATTCAGCCCCTCTGAGGAGAGCACATTAAACGGGCGTATCAGAGGCAAAAGCCTTTGTCTCAAAGTGAAATGGAGAATGTTAGTCACACAGTAACAACCGCTAAGTGCAAAACAATCTCGCGTGCTTCATACATCATCTATAAACCGCAATATTACTCTAAACTCTGCTCTGGGCACCGATATAGCACAGCATACCAAACTAGTTACTTTTTTAAAAGAAAATGTGAGTGATGGTTAGTCTGAGTCACAACCGCAAGGCTAGATTGTTGTGGTTGGTTGCCAGGGCATTGAAATGTGGTTGCTAACGTGTTCTGAGGGGTTTTAAGCACGTTGATAAACATCGCAAGCATGGCTAGGTGGTTGCTAGGGGGTTCTGGCTGGTCGCTAGGGTGTTACTGGCCCAATTAAGCGAGCCAACCTCCAAGTGTGTTCAATATTATGGTTCCTATGTAAACGTACAGAATATTTTTTACTCATAAATCTCTTAGCATAGAAAAGTAATAACTCAATACGCTGCATGATTTGAAGTATCGTTCATGCTCTTGGC
Source organism: Botia almorhae (assembly GCA_036877575.1). Classification (NCBI taxonomy): domain Eukaryota; kingdom Metazoa; phylum Chordata; class Actinopteri; order Cypriniformes; family Botiidae; genus Botia; species Botia almorhae. Next base: position 2,977 of record JAZGTJ010008260.1, read on the forward strand.
CCAAACAGTGTGGAAGAACAGTGAAATATTTAGGGTTAGTGGTCTAGAACAAATCCCTATGTATGAGCAATGAAGCTCAGCTAGCAGAGTCGTCGTAATTATTTTTGGCATGATTTTATACAAGGCTTTGAGGGATGTACAGCCTCTTCAATGGGTTTAATTGTTATATATGTTGGCGTTTAGTGGAAAACATTCTCAAGAAAACATCGGTTATGAAAATTAGACGTGACTTAAGACCTAAATACAGGTTGTACCTAAATACAGTACAACCTATTAAACTATCTAACACACCGTCCCACACAGCCTTGTTTTCGCTCAGATTAAATATGGCATCAAGCCTGACTAAGGTTGCATAGCGTTGCTTACCGTAGCAAGCCTTTAATAGCCACTGCTTAACCTTGTTTGAAAGGTAAATTGGAATTAACATTTGAGTTGACATTTTGCTCAGATTTCTGCACGTTTTACTGTAGATGATGTGGCTTTTTATTCCTTACGTGTTTAACCTTTAAAGAAATACCAAGTTCTGATAGTGACCTTTGACCTTGGATGTAAAGGTCAAGCAGGAGCAGCCGTTGGCCTCTTTTCTCTCCAGATCTTGCTCATTGTCTTTTTCTGTCTTTTCTCAGGGCCGTAACTGTGAGATCCCCATTAACGCCTGCATCAGCCAGCCGTGCAGTAACGGGGGCACGTGTCACCTCACACCTGGGCAGGAGGGGCAGTACAGGTACATGCGGACCGATACATAGTATTTATATCAGTGTTTTGGGTTTGAATCTGGTTTGCAACCTTTCCTGTCTTAACTTACACCACTATCCACAAATCGTCCGCTGTCTTACACCTACAAATAAAAAATAAATGCTGTTAATTTGGTTTTAAAAATGCACATTCATCATCAACACAATCAGGGTATTAAATATTCAAAGCTTGTATTACTGAGGGACATTTGAAAGAAGCAAGAGACAAGCAGACTGTTGTAATGGGGGAACAAGCATCCCCGTGTCTCATAAATCACCCAGCAGTTTTGGGAATGTCACATCAAGCCTCTATACAATTTTTGTTGGGCAGCCGCTTCACATCCAGCGGGAACGACACATAATCTTGAGTTCCTCCCAGTCACATTTCAAAGCACAACCAGTAAATGAGCCCCAAGGTTTGACTGGGCCAGGATGGATAAATGCAGTTTTGTCTTGGGAGAGAAGTAAATAAGTTTCTGAGAATTGGCAGGCGAGCAGGAACAGGGCAGATGGGTGAAAATCGGGCGTGGGTTCTGCTACAGGGTGAGATAAGTGTTACTGCTCTTACTCAAAGAGTCGCCAAACACTATCAAACACTGCGTGTTGGGAAATCTTGAGCCAGCCTATGAGGCGTTTCGGTTTACTGTCACATGACCACCGCAGCTGTCAGCCTTGTCATGGCAGTCAAAGATTGTTTTTTCTAACTAAGATATTGTTTTGTAGGAACTTGTAATGCAGTGTAATAACTTCATGCTCTCTGTTTGTCCATTTTCTTCACCTTCACTGTCAATGAAACATTTAACATCAAATGTAATATTGTAAAATGTAAAGCCGAATGATCTGAATACGATCTATTATCACTTAAAATTCCCATCTTTGTAATGCAACAAACAGAACAGATGTCTCACAAATGTTGGTTTGAGAGACTGAGTTCTGACTGCAGGCCTCTGATGAAAATCAGAGTCTGTATTAGGGTGTCAGACAACAGAAGAGAATCACTAAAACCATGTGCTGTGTGTTTCTTTTGTTCTAACATTTGAAATATTGATCATTGTCTTCCTGTAGCTGCGTGTGTCCTCCAGGGTTCGAGGGGCAGCAGTGTGAAGTGAATCCTGATGATTGCGAGGACAACGACTGTGAGAACAACTCCACCTGTGTGGACGGAATCAACAACTATACCTGCATCTGCCCCCCCAATTACAGAGGTACAAATCTGGTTCCTCGCGGAGCTCATAAAAGCAGCCGTTAGAAGACTCTCTCACCTCATTCAGAGTGTCTCAGACTCTGTGTTGCTATTTTTCTGGTCATTTTACCCTCTTTTTTTACTCGGTTATACCGCAGCGAGGCCGTCACTTTTGCCTGGCTGTACCAATTGCATTTATATCCTTTAGCCACAACTGAGTTGGCTAAGAAAACATTAGGAAACCAAAATAATATACATCTTAGGACTGGTAGAGGGCAGTTTTACTAAACAAACTAGCCTTTGACATAAGTCCTGACTCTGCGAATTTAGATGTTTGCTGTTGTTATAATTGCTTGTTCCTTTCTACTTTTAAATTGCCAAGTGCCGTCCAGTGGCACCACGGCTCTTGCTCATTTCTCGTCTTCCCTCCTCCCATTCTCCTCCTCACTTCTCCTTCCTCAAAAGAGAGAGAACGTGCAAGTAGCCCTGTCATTATAACTGCATGCCTCCCTGCCACCTCCCTTGGAGCGAGTTCAGTTGGTGTAGTGTGCATGGAATTGCTGTGGTACAGCCGGACATTTGGGGCCATGTCTTTAAGCTTGTGGGGGCACACACAGCTGTCCGGTTAGCCAATGGTTAAAAAAGCATCAAGCCAAGTTTTAAACCAGCGCAGAGAGCAGTTGTTTTATTTAAAGTGACGTGACATGGTCAAGACCGGGTCAAGTATGACCCGTACTCAGAACTATGTCCTCTGCATTTAACCCACCCAGTTAGGGCACACACACATTGGAGTAGTGAGTTGGGAACACACACACTGCAAACTGTTAACACACACCTGGAGCAGTGAGCAACACTGCTGTACCCTCACCCCAAGGTTTTGCCCCTTAAAAAAGTTTAGTATCAACATAGTCTCAGATCTGTCCTGATCCTGTAGTTTTCTTTACTACAAGAAGCTGTCAGTTCCATCTCCATCAGACTAACTAGTTGTACTTCTCTCTGTCTTCCATCTGTACATGGCTGACCAGAACTCAACAGATGCTAAACGGAGAATATCTTAATAATTTCTCATTAGTTTCATGTAAAAACGTGTGTAATTATGTGATAAGATGGAATAAAAGACCGAGAGAAAGATGGTCGAGAACTTTTAGCCCTTATTTGGTTCAAAACTGTGACTAAGATCAAACTTTGGTTCTGTTGGAGGTTCTTTCCTTAAAGAAAGCATGTTCTTTTAACATGTGACGCTTGAATGCACACAGTGCAAGTCACATTGGATAAAACTGTTCTCCAAGTGCATAAATGTAAGCAAAATGCAAATGATTGTTCTGCATTATATTCCATCAGCACTTACCACCAACATCGAGATCTGATTTAAAAACCAACCGCTTGAGCTCAGTGCCAGATTTTTTGAGAAACACAGAGTGGGCTGTAGACACCCTGATTTCCCTGGGAACACACAATAACACAAATACAGTTTCTGCAGGGAGGGTCCAGAGGAAGCTGGCCTGGCAGTGGACTTACTGAAGCCCGTCTCATGGGCCAGAGCACAGAGAGGGTACATCTGTTTCAGAGCTGTGTTTGTGCCAGGCAACACCACAACAAGTGTGCAGAGAGGTCCTGGACTGGAAGTACTTGGGTGGTTGAGTTTGGATGAATGACTGTTGGGATTTTTAGGGTGTTATGGGTGGATGAGGTTGAATCAGAGCTGGTACGGCCTGTTGCAGGCCGGATGTCCTCCTACAGCAGGTGAACTGGAACAGGGAACCTATTGAAGGTTCTGGCTGCCAGTGATTTAGTGCCTTCAGATGGATCCCACTGAGCTGAATGTTCTAGAAGGGTTTTGCCATCACACAAAGATCTGTTTCAGCTGAAGGTGGTGGAGAAAAAGCCCCACACATTCTAAACACTGGCAGATGGTGTGAGGAACGAGCAAGCCCATAGATCTCAAGGGGGGTCGTGACACACATGCTGTATGTTTAGTCAAAGAGTTCCTTTAGCCGTGCAACTGTGAGCTTCAGCCTCGTGCACTCGAGGCTCTGAGTGTTTCAGCATGTGATAAGCCTCTGACTGCTGGATGAGCACAACTGTTAGAGTCATTTACCAATGTGTCTTCCCTCCCTCTGTGTGCATCTCAGGCGATCTGTGCGAGGAGGTGGTTGACCCCTGCCTGCCTGGCTTTGACCTCTGCCAACACGACTCCAAGTGTGTTGCTCTCAGTAAAGGCTACAGGTGAGTGTGTGAGCTCTGCTGGGAAATGGAAAATGGGGAACCTGACATATGGGTCAGAACCTTAGAGAACTTCACAGGAAGAACAAGCACGACCTAACCATGACACCAGAACAGGCTTAGATTACGTACAGTAAAAGTTGTTGTTCTACCAGTAATGATTTACAGGCAGCAGTAATAGACATCTGAAGCATCTAAGCAACAGTAAGAGTGTTTCTTTGGTGTTTTTTTGACAGGTGTGAGTGTTTGCCAGGTTATGTCGGTCAGCACTGTGAGCAGGATTACAACGACTGTATGGAAAACAAATGCCAGCATGGAGCAGAGTGTGTTGATGCCATCAATGGCTACACGTGTGTCTGTAAGGAGGGATTCAGGTGAGACACACACACACATATATTGGTACATGGTCCATTCCATACTGTTAATGATAGTAATGACTCTGCAAGGCCATTGTCTTCCCCATAATGCAGGTCAAATCAACACACACACACACACACACACAAATGTACACACACCAGTTTACTTGGCTGGTAACTTACCAGTTACACATGATCTAAATAAAATACAAATTTTTGGTACTTTTAAAGTTAAACTTTGAACCGTTTGCTTTTCAAGTGCAACTTTAAAAAGGGTTTTTTACATTTAGTTGCTTTGATGACATTTTTCATTTTTTGTAATTCTGCCCTCAAAAGTAAAGCTAGAAAGTCACACACACACAAACAGTCATTCAGCTCTGTTTATCTCTGTCTTGCCCACAGGAAGAGATATGCATGCACAAATAGATACTTTTAAGATAACCTGAATATGTGCACACCTGTGTTCATTGATATGCTTTATATATAGTGCAAACATATCTACACACACACACACACACACACACACACACACCGAGCCTCTGAGCCACAGTTGGTGCTTTATTATACGGCTGTGTACCGTTCAATCTGAGATGCACAGAGAATGAATCTCCATATGGCTAATTATAACTGTGTGTGTGTGTGTGTGTGTGTGTGTGTGTGTGTGTGTGTGTGTGAGAGATATTAAACAGAGGAACAATAGCTCACCGCTGCTAATGAAGGACCTGATGGTGTCTTAATCTCAGCATTAATCTGACACACCAGCCAACCTGACACTCTATCAATATTGTAACACCAGCTTCATCTTTTGCATGAAGTGGATTTATGGAAAAGTTATTCTTAAAAACATCTTCGGTCGAGCTCACCTAAAAATAAGAATCCTGTCGTCATTTTACTCTCACTGACGTCTCATGTTCACATTTTTAAGTTGTATTGAAATTGATTTGTGTAGTTTTCACAATACATATCTCAGAGAAGCGCTTAAAGAGATCTTGTGTTCCGTCATATGGGTTTGGAATGACGGAGTGAACTGTCTCTTTAATCTCGCTTGTTTACAATTGTATCACTTTGTGTGGTTACCAAAGTCCCTTTAAGGAAGTCTCGGCACTCTGCGGCCATCATTGCATTCGCCTCCAGGCAGCTATTTCAGTCATACAAGACCAAGTTCTGTCTACTTGAATGGGAGAACACATATATCTGTAAAATCGCTGGCTAAGGTCACAATAAAACAATATATTTCCAACCAACTATTAAAGCTGACATCAACTGTACCATAAATTCTGTTTCTTAAGCTCAGATTGCACTATAAAAACAAGATTTTCCAGGTCGCTTCAGCTACTGCGTACACGCAAAAACTGTCAAGTACCTCGCGACGCTCTGTACAGAGCCCCTCCCACAGAGAATGTTATCGTTTAGTGATTGACTATTGGTTCTTTCCACTTGTGGGCGGAGCCACAGCGGCCAAATTGAGTGTCGCGCTTTTCCACAGTCATAGTAAAAGAACTGTAGCATCGTGTTAACTCTATAATCTTTGGTCACTGACAGTTTCATCTTTATCTACTGTAACTTTCTCTCATTAGTGGGCTTTTCTGTGAGAACCCTCCACCAATGATATTGCTTCAGAAGACGAGCCCATGTGATCAGTCTGACTGCCAAAATGGAGCCCAGTGTCTGGTTATGGAGGGGGAGCCCGTGTGCCGCTGTCTGCCTGGTTTCTTTGGCAACAAGTGCCATAAAATGGTTACCGTGCACTTCCTCGGCAAGGATACCTACGTGGAGCTCTCTGGCGCCAAGATCCGACCACCCACGCACATATCCCTGCAGGTATGCCAGTAAACGCTTCCTGTAATGGTTAACAGTGGATCCCAGATCAGGTTCTTCAGACTGACTAATATAGATTTACCATTTCACTAGCCTGAAGACAGACCTCAGCGCATCAGCCAAACTCACTTTCTCTGCAGCCATGAAAAGCAATCTCCCCCTCTAACATCCATCCTGTGGCTTTTTCATCTGCAGTGCCGGTCTAAGCCAGCTCAGGTCTCACTGACATTATGAGAATGTCACCTCTTGTCCACCGGCATGAATAATGCGTCTCTTGAGGACATATATTATGTTAATAGAGGTTGAGCCGAGCTGTTATCCATTGCAATCAGGGACCCTGCGTCACTGTTAGATCTGCTACAAATGAACCTATCTTCTCACTGTCAGAAGGGCACACTAATGTTAATTAAAGTCAGAGAAATTAAAAAGAGCTCGGTCGCTGTTTATCTCTCTGTGCAGTTAAGTATCTTAGAGTATCCCCAGATAACAATTTTAGGTCGTAAGAACATTTCCCTAATGTTTACATAAAGTAACAAAGAAAACGAATGCTCTAGGAACATTCAAAATGTCCAGTTTTTTAACCATAATATTAACATTATTGCTTGATTGTAAGTTATAGCGTTATTAAAACGTTTGTTAATTCTGAAACATTTTTAAAACATCCCACTAACACAATATATATTATGTACATATTCATTTCTAGTCAATTCACTCAAAGTAAAATAGACACAATCTCTTTATAATCTCTTTAAAATCTCTTTCAACTCTGAATATTGTACGCTGTCGTGTCATTTACTCGCATCAGGTGTGTTAGCACACTTTTGAAAAGCAAGACAGAGAGAACATGCACATGGGACTAATACATTTCGAAAGCAATCAAATTCGGTTTCTTTTTTTATTTCCACCGGTCCTAGTAAAACTGTGCTAAACGCTGTTAATGATTCGGCCCTCCTGTGAAAAATCCACTGACAGAAACCAAATACAGAGACGTGTGAGGCATGCGCGCATTAACTGCGCCTATGGCTCCGAGCTATGACAGTAAACAGTCCACTCTGTCTGAGCTGATGTGTGGAGGGGCTTCCACACCCCACAACCCATCAACTGCTCTCTTTCCCTTCTCATGCTCCTGTCACAGGACTCTTCTATAAACGTGAGCTGTTTTCTGTCATAGCTTTGCTTACAGGCGTTCCATTTGATACCCTCCACTAAACCGAGAGTTAATGGATAGGCCTGCGGCCGCTCTCTCACCCGGTGTGCGCGTCACGCTGTGCATTTCGGAGAGGAACAGAGTGCTTATCGTGCACTCCTGTTTGTTTTGTAACCCTCCACCTCCATTTTCAGAACTTCTCTTGCCATTTTCCATGACTGATCTTTTGCTGCCTCGTTTTTATTTACTAATCCTCTCTCTCTCTCTCTCTCTCTCTCTATCTCTGTAGGTAGCTACAGATAAGGACAATGGCATTTTATTGTATAAAGAAGATCATGACCCACTTGCCTTGGAGCTGTACCAGGGACACATACGTTTGATCTACGATGTTGCCAAGTACCCGTCTACCACCGTGTACAGGTGAGGGTACGGCATGCACTCACATGCAGCATTTTAAGACATCATAGACGTATGCAAAGATTCTCCCTGCTAACAATTTTATGTTGTAAGAACGTTTCCCTCATGTTATCATAAGTTTAAGTAACAAAAATGTTATTTAGAATTTTCTAGAATGTTTTTTAGACATTTTATTAGTGTTATTGCTTGGTTAAATAAACAATATTCAAGTGTATTTTTAATTATGGAACACTTAAATATTACACTAACAACTTACGAATAACATTTTTAATATGATATGTAGCGTTAAAAAAGTTCTATTAACGTTACTGCAAGAACATTTTCTTTGAACTTTGAAAGAACTTTCAGAGAACATTAGCCAGCGTTCTGAGAATGTGTATTGTTAGCTGGGGCTATAAAAGGCAGGTAACATATTTATCCAGCGTCATAAGACATCCCTGTGAGTCGATTTTAGAACAGAGGCACAAACGCAGTCATACTCATACTCTGTTCTACACAGTAAACACATCTGTACAGCCAACAGTTTTAGCTGCACCAAAACTTATGCCAAGCTTATTTAAAAACATGAAACACACACACTCATTCATCCTCTCTAAATATAACAGTGGTTTTAAAAAGCCCCCCACTCTCACCCAGAATAGGTCAGGGTAATAAGGCGTGTTAGCAGGTACATTTGCTCCTGGTTTTCAGGCAGATTTAATCCTTGTAAGCTCATGGCACATCATAAAACCGTGGAGGAGCCCCGGGTTTACGTGACCTGCTTGCGTCTGCCGCGGGTGATAGTTTTCTTCCCTCGCCCGGTTCCCATGCAAACACTTCTGTGGTGCAGCCGCCATGACTTCTATGCTCATTGGAGCCCCCATAAACAGAGAGCTCTTAGGCCTCACCCCAGCCCCTTTCAGCAGACAACAGGTTTGTTGAGTCTGCAGTAGATGGTGCCTGACTCCGGCCTGCTGGGTCACTGCGGATGTCATTAAGCCAGAACAGGCTTCTCCGTAATGGGTTTCAAGAGCCCAGATTCAGGTTTTTAAAGCCAGTCTACACACAAAACTAATGATAACCAACCGTTTCAGAGAGTTTAAGATGGAGATTGGCATCTACACATATTTGGTAAAAAAGGGGGTGTATGGGATGTACAGGAGGGTGTAGAGCAAGAACATCGGTGATTGGCAGTCGTTTTAGCAGGCAGTGGAGGTAAACAGAAGAGAGCTGAGTGCTCAGGTCCCGCCTGCCTGCTTGATGATTTTGTATTGATCCAGTGCCTCTGGTTCCCGCTGCAGAGGGCCACTCTTCCCGTCAGCCTGCAGCAAGGGCCAGATCGATTTCTTGGAGGGAGTCTCAACACGGGAAAATAACATTTCAAGCAGGTTCCTTGTCTTTGCACACTGAGGATGCGGTTAAAATCAAAACCTAGAATTAAGTGTATACATTCAGTATACATGACCCATTTACTAGTTTAATTTAGAGTAGGGAAGAGAGATTGGGGCACTGTTGGACAACGTTGCCGATGGGAAGCCTGGACGTCTTGCATGAGCACCATAGATCAACATGTCCAGAGTATGTGAGCTAACCACTAGACCATGACTGATAACCTGACACTTTATAAGGACTGAGTGTTCACACACAGCCGGTTCGCAAACCGGATTTGATCTGGTTTTGTAACCCTTACCAGCTCCAAATAGTCAATGTGTTGTAGCACATGCAGATAGACCATAGCTTCAGTGCGTTTATGTAAATGAAGGTAACTGAATATGGAGTGTTGTGACCAAATACATTTTGATGCCACGTGAGAGTTTTTTTGGACTATTCAAGCAGATTTCAGTGTATATGTAGTATATACCCTCTCATTATCTCGTTTTTCCCCAAGTGGCGTTGTGTTATGTGGTTTTGGCACCTGTATCTCATTGTCTTCAGGCAAACGTTGAGGTTCAAATGGCTGATGCGAGTGTGAGGAAAAATGAAAGCAATACTGTCCGTGCGCCTTCATTTAGCTGATTTTGGAAACATCACTGCAAGACGTGCCCCAATCTGGAGAACTTTCTCCTGAGGTCTTCATGTCATGTTGTGCTAACAATGTGGAACCAGAGCTTGACAGAGCCTCTCTAGATCCTGCTGCTCAATTTGTAACCCATCCCACGCCGCAAAGCTTGGACGTAGGTACGACGTCTGGGCAGCTCCCTTGCTTGGGTTTTCCCACTGTGGAAGTTTTGAGGCTGTGGTTGGAGCATTCCTGAGCCTAGTTTGGCTCAGCGGCTCTCTGCGGGTGCTAGACTTCAAATGTGGAACTGGGTCATAAAACGGCTCCATGGGGCGAAGATCAGAGGGAAAAACTTGCAAGATTCCCACACCATCCTCAGGTCTTGCTCAGCTCTTCTTACACCTTGTCCCTGTTGAACCTCAGCGAGAGAAGAGATCTCTGAGAGGGAAAACAGGTGAAGATGATGAAGAAAACGGTCACGTTTTAATGGCGATGAAGGTCAGCATGATAAGAGAGCAGAAACACTTGAAGGAAAGGGTGGGAGGTCCAGTGGTGGAAATGAGACAGATCAGCCCCCAGAGAGAGGACGAGTGGCTGCGATCTGATGAAGAGTGAAGGACAGTTATCTGTGCAATATGATCCCGCCTCCATGGAGAGTGGGTGGGGGGGATGGAGAGAGTGAAATATTCGTTGGGGAAGAGAGCAGAGGAGGCTTCTTACTAGCAGTAATGTCTCATTACCATGAGATGAATGCTTGGGCCCATGCAGCGTGTTAATGCGTTGCCCTTTGCTAAATGTCACGCTAATCTGTGTATTAGTTTAAGCAGCGGCGTGGGCAGTTCCTCAGCAGAAACGGCGGTTTGTGGAAACATCACAGGAAATTGAATGAGAATGTTAGAATTGCAGTTGTNCCCCCCTCCGTCCCGCTCAGCGTGGGCTCACCATCCTGCACCACGCCTAACCACAGCCTTCCAAAAGCAGCTAATGTTTGGCATGTCAACTGGGTTTTAACGCTGAGCAGCACTGGGGTGAAGGAGGAGGGGTCAGGGTATGTTTTTGTACGGCCTGTTTTTTTGTTCCCTTGCCCTAGATTAGCACTGAGTTACTGTGTCAGTACAGCTAATGGAGTGAAAATACTGTAGAAGACTTGTGGAGATGCAGACCGAACGGCTGCTCTAAAATAAGGCAGCGGGGCGATGCTATAGTGCTAGAGCTTAAAGTCACTGGCTTGAAAAGCTCAGTTTATTTGTAGCGCTGACGCATTTCCTGCTGAAACAGGAAGTTGGGGCGGGACATAATGAAGGCCTTGTGTGTTTTTATAAATAGCCAGTAACCTTCAGCAAACATCACAGCCGTGAACATAATTTTTAGAGCTACTTGGTTTTGCTAGTCAGTATGTGAAATTGGGAAGGACATTTTTAATTCATGGAGCATTTAATTGGACAAAACAATGAAATGTAATTTGAATCATTAATATTTATAGTATAACATACTGAATATCTGGTTAAAAATACATGTTGTCAAAGGTTACGAGTATTCTAGCGTGTACTAGAGATGGTCTTAAAGCTAAAAACAATAAATAAAAGCCACAAAACCATTTTGATTTATTAGGGTTTTTAAACCAGAGGCCAGTTTTAGTGTTCTGCTCTTTTGGATTTACACGGCTGTACTCCAATGACAACAGCAGAAACCCAACCTGAGATTGTGCTTTTTTGTTAGCATGCCTTCCTGCGAGCTACAGCATTAGCCCAGATCAATATTTTCATCTCCAGTGCAATACTCTTGCCATCTACAAAGGATTTGATGTTCGCTGTTCGTTTCAGTCTCTCTGTGGAGCGAAAGCTAGCTGAGCTGCTTGGCCACAACCCATCATATCTTAAACTCTAAACAATCTTGTTTAGTTATTCATGTTCCAAAACAGCATAATTGACTCTGCAGCTGCTGCCCGTAACATTGTCTGCGTAGTATCACTCTTAGCCAGTGTAAGCAAATGATAGTTCAGCGTAATTGAACCAGGAAAATGTAAATATGTCTACAGGTTTGCTGATCTAGATAACTCTCCAAGATGAAGGAACCGGTAATGGTTCCTAACTTTGTGTATGTGTCATTTATAATGCGGTTTTGCTCAAGGAAAAACAGAGTATTTTATTTTCAGCGGACAGGAAATTGACTTCCCCTCATATGCGAGGGGTGACATGAGGTTGCTGAAACCTTCCACGGTTTTCTGTTTGTTTTTATTGAGTTCCATAATGGGGCGCTTGAAGCTAATATGCAGGCTAGGCGCACATCAAAGACACTCCACCTTCTCACCCCCTCCATTCTAAAAATATTACGGCCTCGGGATATTTTCTGCCTGTCAAAATGCGAACAAAAGGCCAATAGTTACAAACGCTGCTGTATCTTAAGGGGCTGTTCTCTGCTGCCCCTTAGTGGCGCTGGGCCTTCACTGCACGCATTCAAAATCATTTCCTGAATTCCAATCATCTCTGCTCTCCCGCGGTGAGATTTATGTTCTGATTAAGTCTGTTTTCATTTTCATAATAGAGTTTTCCTCTTTGTTCCATTGCGTTTCCCCGCCCGCGCCACATTCTCTGCAAAATACTCTTCCCCATTTCCTTTCAGCCAGCGTGAGGACCCTCAGATCTAATGAAAGACGGCTGTCAAAACCAGAGACACTGGAGGAAAATGTCATTATATGATAATTAAACCGGCCGTCCATGGCGGTATTGATGTATCGAATGGACGTTTTTGGGATATTTGGGGGGTCTAGCCAACACACTGTAGTGTTTGTTGCAAAAGACTGTTTTGAAACAGGAATTGAATTATGGCTCTGTAATGCAAACCACACGTGTGCCTGTGTTGGGTCTTTGTTCAGTCAAGACCTCAGTGAACCGTACCCCCTTATATCTGGTGACACTGATCTCAGTCCGCACCTATGGCCTCAGTATGTCTGCAATGGAAAATACGCTTGTGAGCCAGCACGCATATTAACTGCTTGCCCACAAAGCAAAAATGGGTTCGTTTAATGTTCGCCTGTTTGTTTGCTTTATGTATCTGCTTGGCTGTGCTGTAGTTTCCATTTCTGGGATGGTTTTATCATTTATGTAATGGGACCTACAGTGTTTCCAGCTAAGAATTTGAGGTTGTACAAACGTTTCCCTAACATTTCCACTAAGAAATAAAAAAACATTATCTTGAAATTAACACGCTATTTAAACATTACTGTTTGGATGAAGGAATGTTATTCAAGCGTTTTAAATTCAGTAACATTTTTTAAATGTTCCACTAACAACTTAAGAATATTGTTTTGGTGTTACTGTAAAGAACTTTTTTGATAACTTCAAGAGAACTTTTAGAATACATTAGCCAGTGTTCTGAGAACGTTCCCTGTTAGCTGTGTTTTTTATCTGTAGAGGTCTTGCACTGGAGCATCTTACACAAGAGATTTGAGGTTGTAATGAGGTAATACTGTTAATCATCATATATTACACTCACACCTCAGAGGAAGAGTTTGACGTGTATTGACAGCGTGTCGTCATCAATATTCATCTCCTCCCACATAAGAAGAGAGAAAAGACTTGATCTGTTTTTCAGATCTGTTTTTGACTAGTAGTTCTTCTACTCCACCAAAGAAAAAGAGGAAAACCTTGTTTTAGGCTGAGGTGAAGATTAAGATATACTCCACGTACCGCAATATCATTTCTCTCACCCCCTCTCTCTGTTTCTATTGGTTTCGGCCCGTCTTTGCCAAACCACCGTCTCTCTAGCTGTCTGTAACAACTTGTGTTTCATCCAGCAATAACTACAACAATACAGAACGGGAGTTTCTGCAGCCTGACCCGACTTCTTTCTCATGATCTGGAGGTCGTTCAGAGTATGCTGATAAGTTCAGAACCCAGAAGGCTGCAGTCTCACCTTTACACCAAACACAATCCCAACAGAAAACAAAGCCGGGGCCAAGCTGCGTGAAAACCGAGGATGAAACGGGCAACAACAGCCCCTCAAAAAACAGCATGCTGTCATAGTCCGTGAGATGGTTCATGGAAGTTTTGTGGAAGAGGAAACAAACGGCACTCTTCAATGGTTTAAAAATGAGCGTGTGAAACAGAATCGCTCTCAGGAGTTCACGCAGTCACAGTGCCAAACTCAGCAGGATGTGAGTTGAGTGTGTTAACTCAAAGACAGAGAGAACTCATGGCCAACACAAGCTCTCCTGTTCCCACAACGCAAGCGCTCTCCACATCGGTGCCAAACTCACTGAAAATACACCTGACAGAGCCTAATGTGGAAACCATGTCATTTCAAAACAGTGGGGAGATATTTTGTAATGCGTAATTGGGCCTTTTAGTTTTAGCTTAGAAAGTTTCTTTAAAAGTTTAACTTATCCCAGTGGTCACATGTTACAATCGGTTAAAACGGCGATTAAACAACCAGACTTCCCAAAGTTTAGCCAGAACAAGAGCTTTGAGGCACCAGTCTCAAGGTCACGCTACCATCTCAAAGGAGAAAACGTCTCCAAATGTCAGTTTGGACCCCATCTTAGGCCCTTTTTTTTTGCCACAGTCGCCTGGTTCATGGCACTCTAGAAGCCTAATGGTTAAGCGATTAAATCTGCTACCCCAAAGGTTGTAGGTTCGGTTCCAACTAAGAGTTCCTAATGTTCCAAGAAGCTGTTGTTGATGATCAGTGTGGCATTGAGTTTTAAGTGGTAACCCTGCATGGTTTCTTTTGCTTTGTCTCAGTGTGGAGTCGGTTAATGATGGACTTTTCCATACGGTGGAAGTGCTGATCCAGAATCAGACCCTGAGCTTGGTGGTGGACAAGGGGGCACCAAAAAGCCTTGGCAAACTGCCCCGCCCTCCATCTGTGGTCCACAGCACACAACTTTATATAGGCGGTAAGATTCAAAGGCACCTTTTGATGCTCTATATAAAAGCTCTTGTATTTTAAAAGGCTTTAAACCAGCTGATATGAATTCATTTATATTAAATGAATTCATTCATATTAAAACTCATTTTATTATTTAGAACCTGAAATCTCTTAGTAACAGTTACAACAGCATCAACAGTAACAAAACGTGACTCTTCATAAACATGCWTAATCGTAATAAAGAGTCAAAGCTGCGTTAATGTTAGAATACATAATTATCACAAATTAAGATTTAGTATTTTTCTGTATGCATTTGAAAATACTGCTTGTGTATTTACTTATGGGTTCATTGTTTTTTAGGAGTTCCTTCTTTAATTGGCACAGCAGGTTTGCGACCGGGTCCAGACCGACCGTTCCAGGCGTTCAATGGTTGCATTCATAACGTCCGGCTCAATGGAGAGCTGCAGGACTTGGGCAGTGGTCTGGCAGGGTCAGAGGGCGTCTTGCCGGGCTGTCACTCCTGCAGTGTTTGTGCTCAGGGGGCGTGCAGACAGAGAGGAGAGGTGGGCGTGACTTGTGAGTGTCCCACCGGCCACAGCGGCCCTCTGTGTGAACAGATGAACTCCCAGAGCCCCTGCCAGAGCAGCAGGTACACAAACACACACAAACAATACATGAACATCACATGACTTACTATGCTAGGGACATTTGGCCCATATAATTGCTATAAATACTACAGCAGAAAAATGATTTGGACACAGTAAAGCACACTTATAATGTATGAGGATATAAGTAACATTTATTATTGTAGATTTAGTAGATTCACAATTAAGGAAAAAACTTGTTCTTAATTTAATTCACAGTACTATATTTTTGACCCATTACGTGCATTAGCAAAAACACTAAGGTAAAACATCCATACTTGTACATTTAGCAGGAAGTAAAGCTCTCTCTCTCTCTCTCTCTCTCTCTCTCTCAGGTGTGTGCATGGTGTGTGTGTACCGAAGGGCTCCTCCTACAGTTGTTCATGTGCAGATGGATACTTGGGTCAATACTGTGACAGGCGAGAAGAGGCGGCCGCCTGCAGGGGGCAGCACTGTGTGCATGGAGAGTGCAGAGTAACAGAGAACGGAGATCCTGTGTGCCACTGTCAGCCTGGGTATACTGGACCAACCTGTGAAACAGGTGAGATGATGAAACACACATTCATTATTAATGTTCAGTAATAAATAGATGTTTTAATTGTACAAACAACTTTGGTTGCACGCAGTTATTATTTTATTGTACATTAATTGAAATTATTTTGTATGCTCAGGTGAGATGTGTATAACTTTATAAAGAAGGAATATAAATGAATGACTTGGTAAACGTTGGTTAAAATAAACTTTGAAGTGAATGTACTGTTAGATTCTTATTTCCTAACTTCCACCTCCAAAAGGTGCTTGTGTACTTCAGTAAAGTAATACGCTTAAAAGTACAGTAGGCCATTTTAGAGAGGCTAGCAACAGCAAGCTACTGTAGCTTTGAAAGCATTAGATCTGCCCTCAGAGCGCTCTCCAAAGCCACGCCTCCTCCAACACATACATAGTTTGACAGGCAGGTACGACATCCGGACTGAATGCAATGATTGGATGAGCGTTTTATGGTCCTGCATATACATTTATTTAGACCGCTTAGTGATTGCTATCAGGATGTTAAAAGACAATACAAGAAACGTTTCTGGAAAAAATGGCCTACCTTGTCTTTAAATTGATCAGAAACATTTAATTTCACATGGAGTGGACATATGATGGAGGCCAATAGTTTGAGATCATATAACCAAATACAATACAATACTCATCTCAGTAACCCCCTGCTAGCTCATTTGACCATCTTTTAACCTGGCAAACAAACTGTTCATCTGTAACAAGATGCGAATTACATTGCAGAAGAGTAACACAATAAGTCCAGATTTGACCTAAGAGTATTAATGCTTGTTAATGTATTAAAATTCTCTGCTCCTCCTCCACACAGAGCTCACGTGCCAAGGAGAGATGGTCCGCGAGCTACTCAAGCGTCACATGGGTCATAAAAGCTGCACCTCCACCAGCAAAATTCCACGAGTGGAGTGTCCTCAGGCCTGTCACTCGGGGCTCTGCTGCGCCCCCACTAAGAGTCGGAGACGGAAGGTCAGCTTCAAGTGCTCCGATGGATCTTCCTTCTCTGAAGAGATGGAGACCACCATGGAGTGCGGCTGCACAAAGTGCCCATTGTAAAAATACCA
>JAZGTJ010008261.1:0-21305 GCA_036877575.1 Botia almorhae
GATAGCAACAGCAGGGTGGATGTCTGGAAAACAGCGGTCAATGTTGTAATCAAACAATTGCGCGTTTGTATGCATATTAAAGCTTGTAAATGTCACTGTGTTTCTTTTAGGATGGGACCAGTCTGATGAGTTTGTCAAGATCTCCGTCACACTTAAAGGAGTGAATAGAATTCCAGATGAAAATGTTGAGGCTAACGTCACAGGAGAGGTATATTGAATATTGACCAAATTACTGATGTGTTTGGTTTTTGTTAGGATAAAAATAAACCTAATAAAACATTTTGTTGTTGTACTAGCTTTTAATTACTTCATAAAAATACTTGGACTGAACCAAACCTCACCGTCACTGGCACATTTCAATAGAATCTCATTTCTCAATATTATCCACATTTAAAGCTCTACATCATAAATGATTTTGTTAAATAGAAATGCTGTAAACATTCCTTGCTGATGATTACGCCTGCCTGGATCACAGCAGCCACAGTAAGACAGCACTGCATTGATGTGTCTCCTGCTTGTTTTTACAAGCTTGTTTCCATTGTTGGTTTAAATGATCTAGATCTAGATATGTCTTCAGAAAAGAGTGAGAATTGTTAACAGATGTGTCTGGGGTAAATGGAATATAAGATGTGTTCTCCTGCTGATCTTCTGTCAGGGCAGGGCTCTTTCTGAAAACTCTTCAGTTCTCCAGAAGACATGCAACTGCAAGAACAGAGAACAAAATCAACAGCAAAAGCCAACTTTAAAGCGGCCAATTGTTTAACTCTCTCTCTCACAGCAGCACTCTACTCTTGGTCCTATTCGGCGCCTAAGCTCACATGACCCAGTCCCTTGAAACAGATTGGTGGAGCAGGTCTTTATACATCCCTCAGACACAGTCCTAAACATCTATTGGCCAAATTGGACACATGTTAGATGGAACAGCAGTGTCAGAACAGGAGGCATATATTCTATGTTACACACCGAGAGACAGACAGTGAGGGCTGACAGGAAAGACAGACTCTATGCAGAAGCATTGATATACATCTGACTCTGCAGGATGTAGTCAATGACTGGCTGGCTCAGGTAATCCATCACATGACTATCACCGTGCTGAAGAGACAGTCTGAGGAAACAAAGTGTGATGGTATGACATGAACACATGCAGAGAAACATCACAGCAGATCACATCAACCAGATCACACAACTGCTCTTGGTTAAACTGACAACTGACATTGTGTGATCCAGCTTGTTCTTTATTATGATAATGTTGTCTTGAGAGGGGAAAGTGAAGCTGTTTAAACATCTCCAGACATTACAGTATCACATACATTCTCAAAATAGTGTATTGACTGTATGGATACAGTATCAAATATAACAGGCCCAAAAATATGATAGTAACATTAGCCCTATCAGACAGCAGAAGTGGCGTTTGGTTCGTTTCTGTACCTAGAGTTTTCGGAGCACAGATAAATGATTCATTATCCTCTTTGTGTCGGCACCATCACGAGGAACCACCACTATGCCAAAATCTCCTACAATCACCTCCATCTGCAAGAACATTTCTATTCTGTTTAATCAGATAACATATTACTGAATCTGTGTTACACTAACATGGGTTTGCATCTGAAAATATGTTAGCAGCTGAAAGTCCAAATGAAATCTAATTCAATACTGTTTACTTCCAAAATACATGTGGATGGTCTTTATTTGCACAAGTAATCTGTGGACAATTTTCCAATGAGAGACAGATTTTTCATCTGTCATGAAAATAGATACCAAATAGTCACCAAACTCTAATCACCATCATCATATGGAGATCAGATTTCATTCGATTACAATATAATCGATTTGCAGTTGATAATTTACATTTATGTATTTGGCAGACACTATTATGCAAAGTGACTTATTCAAGCATATACATTTGATCAGTAGTGTGTTCCCTGGAAATCAGACCCACAACCATTGCACTGCTGACACAATGTTCTACCAGTTGAGCTGCAGTAACGCTACATAACGGCCTCATTTGTTCTAGCTGAATATCCTTTATCATTTAATAATATCACATTTTAAATTGTATGTACCTAATAAATATCTACCATATGTGATATGGTAGATTACATATGGTAGCTCAGTGGTTAGAGCATGGCGTTAACAACGTCAAGGTCATGGGTTCGATCCCAGGGATTGCACATACTCAATGTATAGTGGTCAATGTGTAGTATAATACAATGTAAGTCGCTTTGGATAAAAGCGTCTGCCAAATGCCTAAATGTAAATGTAAATGTGATATATCTTATCATTTTCCTTTTGTAACACAGCATGACAAGATATATAAACTGTTCCATGACACAAATGATGTTACCTATGAACATGAAACAATCAGGTTCAGCTCATACGGATCTATACTGTTACGACAGAATACAGTAGCGTTACTGTACATTACACAGTGTCGGGAAAGAACCTGATAAGCTTCTCTAATTCAATCAGCAACATGACGAGTACCATTACTTAAATCAATAAACTTCCGCTGTTCTCCATCCTGAGCTCCACAGCTTCTGTGTGTCTGTGACCTCACTTTAAAGCCCTCCTATGTAGATGGAGAAATATACTCATTAACATCTTTAGTTACGCTTAGTGGAAGACTAAATCATATACTAGTTCGATGTATGTAGCTATATGTTCTTTACCAAACCGACGTCTTAACCCGACGTGTGTGACCGTACAGGAACATGTACTGTCGCCCGTTTCAGCACCACGCGCTGGACAGCGCCCGGCGATGAGAAAGCCTTGCGGACGTTTCCATCTTTTTATGTCTCAAATCATCACGACTGTCATACACAGTTTTACATTCAGCTGAATTACTGAAATACATGAAATACATGTCCCTGATGGGGTTAAAACTTCCACATGACAGACAAGTGACATGCGTTTTGGTAGCCTCTGTCATTGTGGTTTCCCCGATCTGTCGGCTTTAACATATGTTAAGGGCTTTTGATTTGTTGTGGGAGCGCAGCACAAGGCGAGCAGAGCATCACTGAATCCGTCATGAAACGCGTCATAAGAAACAGATTGTGACGACTTACTGTCTGAAATGCGCAACGTCTCAATTTATAAACGTTTTCAAGTCACTAATTATATTAAAAGGATGCGCCTTAATTCTATTACATTCCTTTTGAAATTTGGAACCTTTTTGGGAAATGTTACCGAAAATTTCGTGATATACGTCCGTGTAAATGGATTGTCCCTCCAGACCCTTACATAGCAATAAAAACAGCGGATATTATGCAAATGTAATTAAAAAGTTAGGAGATAAATCACTTCAAGAGCAAAACAAGCTCTCCGATGCCCTAAAATCTGACTATTTCAGATGTGGAAAACATCGCTCAGTCTTTTTGTTTTTTTGCTGACTGTAAGCAAGTACATCCATTTCAGTTTTTATGACAGATGTTCATCATTCCTTAAAGAAACCTCACTTTAACTCTTCCTCATCCCATTTCCTGCTACCTGACTTTAATAGAAAGCTTGTCTTTAATTTGACACAGACTTTTTCAACAGAACAGAACTTTTTATAAATGTAAAACCTGTAACATATAATGAATGTTTGACACGGGCCGATAATTAATGTATTGTGTTATTAATGGTTTTAGTTCACTTCATTTACACTGCTTTGATATGCCTGCAACACCTGTGACAGAAGTCAAGTCAGGTCATGTTTTAATGTTAATCTGAAAGGCAGCTGGTCTTGCATTACATCTGTTACATCCGTGCGCTGTCTGGATCTGCACAAACCACGTATACTGTAGGTGAGCGAGGGGGCGGGGCTCTGTGACGTAAGTCTGCGCGCTGCTCTGTGTACGTCTGGACCGGACAATATGGCGCCAGGAGGAATTTTAGCCTGTGAACCTGTCGTTGTCTAAAGGACTGGATCCGACAGGATGAACCTCTGCGCCCAGTACCTGCGGTAAGTAAACATCGGAGATGATCATACCTGAATTAACGAGTGAGGCTGTGATTTCACCTTTGACGTCAAGTCGAGTTCATCGGAATGTTGCTCGGCTAGCATTGACTGTCAGTTCTGGACGCCAGGCTAGTTAGCATAATAACATAAAGGGGACAGGAAACTGATTACAAACAATACGTGCCTTAGTATTGACAGTAATGATCAAGCAATGATGAAGCAAATCGGAGTGTTTAATGAAATGTAGGAACATATTTGTTCGAACCCCATCTGTTGTGAGGGGTATGCTAGATGTTGTGCTACGTTAGCCCGCGTTAGCTACAGACATACGCTGGATGAAAACAATCCGTTTACACGTGTTAAACTGACCACACCGGTCACATAAGATTCTGTCTGATTTACTGCATTGAATGTTTTAGCTCAACAACAGACAGTCTTGATATTTTCATTTATATTTATGTAACCAAATGTAGCTCCTGTGGATTTACAGTGATGAGCGAAAGGCGACACTGAACTGATGTGACGTGAGGTATTTGTAGGCATTATGAGTATGTGGGTGACGGGTGTGATGTTGAAATCGCATTACTCGTTTAACATACTGTTTTCTCGATCGCATGGACAAATATTAATAATCGTCTTGAGCAGAGATCTGCGTTTTCAAATAAGCGCGTCATCCTGTCCAAAAAGTGAAAATCAACACAGTGTGTGAGAGTTTGTTCATGGAAGGTCGTTTGTTAAATTATGGCATAATATTAAGAAATGCACACAAATAAACTGAACTTTTCATTTTCAGTGCTTTTACCTGCCTACTGCTGTAGGCAGTATGTGGTGATGTGATTCCGAGGTGACAGGCAGGCTTCTGTCTCCATAGTGATAGTGAGCAGAGACTGGATGGTACAGCATTTAACATTTTGGGTTTATACCTTCTGAAGAGAAGAGCATAAACACTGAAATCTTTTTCTTTTCATATTCATCCTGGTTTGATCCACCATGTAAACTGAAGCAAAATTCTGGATTTACACTAACAATACAAGTCAAGAACTGACTTGTCTGAGTGTAATATGTGCTTTTATTGTGTCTGTGAATTGTGAATGGGTAGGCGTTTAAGTGCAGTCGGTTTGGTCTTATATCTGCTCAGTAGCACGTGAACAGTTTATTTGTGAACAGTAGCACGTGGTTGGTTAGCTGTGGGGAGGTGTGTTTGTTGACTAGGGGGTCCATCACAACCAGGTATAAAACAGAATCTTGCCTCTCTCTGTTCTTCTGTGGTAAAATGAGCTACCCATCACAACCTTCATGAGACAGCTGAAGATCCACCTTCTCTGTCAGCACCTAAACTAACTCAGAACCATAATCAGAACATCAACAAATCAACTGCCTTCATTAAAACATGAAGAAAAACTCTTGGCTTTGTTTGCTTTGGTTTTTGGTCTTCTTAAAACCTGCTTTAACAGGTATGATGAGTTTCAGTGAGTTTTGCTGGTGATAAATTGCTGGTGATTTTCCTCATCTGCAGTCGCTTTGGATGAAAGCATCTGTTAAATGATTAAGTGAATGCACATTATGTCTGTCGTGTGCAGTAATATTAACCTACACATTTGTCTTTGAGCAGGCAGGCAGAGTCTCTGAAGGCTGACATGACAGGTATGTTTCTTTCTCGTTTGGAGCGTTTAGTGTGAACTATTGTTATCGTCAGCTTTAAACAAGTGGAAGTGTCTTAGCGTATCATAACCACAAATCATCATTGCTATATTATTTGAATGGGTGATTTATGAGCTTACTTAGAGTCTACTGTTTTTAAACATGCTCTGCCCGTGCAGATTCAAAGCTGGGTGCAGCTGAGGTGTGGACATCACGACAGGCTCTACAGGACTTATATCAGAAGATGCTGGTTACAGATCTGGAGTATGCTCTGGACAAGAAAGTGGAGCAGGACCTGTGAGAACGCAAAGAAGAATGCATAGCACATATTCATATCTATTATGTGTAGCATGATGCATACTTCCAAAGCAGTTAACTTACTGCATGTCTACATCTGCCCAATCTGATGATTCTTGTGTGTCATTTTGTTTTCCAGCTGGAATCATGCTTTTAAGAATCAAATCACAACACTACAGAGTCAGGCTAAGAACAGAGCTAACCCCAGCCGAAGTGAAGTGCAGGCCAATCTCTCACTGTTTCTCGAGGCAGCTAGTGGATTCTACACACAAGTAAGTTCTGAAGGTGTTGAGTGAAGGTTGTGTGTGAAACGGCCCTGATTAGATCTCGCGTCATGTGACCAGTGTCATTCATGTGGTTCTGCTAGTTTTTGTTATATTTGGGTGACAGAATGAGAGTGTTTTTCAGCAGATTGCTCTTTCAGCTGTTGCAGGAGCTGTGTACAGTGTTTAATGTGGACCTGCCCTGTCGTGTGAAATCATCGCAGATCGGCATCATCAGTAATAAACAGAAGAGTAGCAGTGCTATAGTGAAACCTCAGCCCAACTCTTGTTCGTACATCTGCCAGCACTGCCTAGTACATCTTGGAGATATTGGTGAGTCTGATCACATTTGATTTCTGCAGCTGTTTTGTGTTATAAAATGTGTTATGCACTGGAGGATTTCATTGGTTATGGTTTATTTGTTATTTTATTTCATTCACAGCACGTTATCGCAACCAAACCAGCCAAGCTGAGTCGTACTACAGACATGCAGCTCAGCTTGTTCCCCCAAATGGTTGCTATCTGTTTGTGCATATTATCACACTTCCTCAGACACATTATTTTAATAAAAAAAAAAAAGAACAAATAAACAGGATGTTGTTTTTCACTGTACTTTTAGGACAGCCTTACAATCAGCTGGCTATCCTGGCCTCCTCTAAAGGAGATTACCTCACAACAATCTTCTACTACTGCAGGAGCATTGCTGTCAAATTCCCCTTTCCTGCTGCCTCCACCAACCTACAGAAAGCTTTGTCCAAAGCCCTCGAGAGGTCAAAAACCACTTCTCCACACAGACACCAATACATTTCCTGCATACAGAGAAATGAGAATGTAAACTAATGATTTATGAAACTATTGTTTAATTCTCAGTCTCTCTTAACCCACAGCCATGATGAGATCAAAACAAAGTGGAGCGTGTCTGATTTCATTAAGGCCTTCATCAAGTTCCACGGCCATGTTCATCTCAGCAAGAGCCTGGACAAGCTCAGCACCCTGAGAGAGAAGCTGGAGGAACAGTTCCAGGTACAGCTGAGAAGCTGTGAGTTCAGTGAAGTTTGATCATTATTCTGTCAGTTCAGTGAATGTTCACGGTCAGATGTTCTGGTTCTCACAGAGGCTGGTTCTCCAGAAAGCCTTCAGCTCGCAGCAGCTGGTCCACATCACTGTGATCAACCTGTTTGAGCTCCATCACCTTCGAGACTTCAGCAGTCAGGTGGATGAGAACAGCTTTAGCTCTGATGAGCAGACCAGCTGGATCCAGCTCTTGGGCCTCTTTAGTACGTCCTGCTCTCTCTCTTTTACTCATATTAGAGCAGTGCTTTGAGATCATATTCAGGAAATCATATTTTTATATTTATTAGAAGTGACACTTGGACCATTTACATGAACCAGTAGATGTGTTGAAGGACAGTTTGGGACAGTGCAGTAATGTCATTGTTTTTGTTGCTCTAGTGTCTTTCCTGGGTGTGATGGTGAGCCGAGCTTTGCTTAACATAAACCAAGGCGAGATCATGGGGGAGTGTCCACTTCCTGCCATCAAAGTCTCACTGGATTGGCTGAGGCTTCGGCCCGGTGTGTTCAAAGAAAGTGCTGTAGATAAGCGACAATAGTAAGAGACTGAAGCTTTTAATCCCTTTACAGTTTTGCAACATGACATGCTGAACTGTAGCTGTGGTTTCAGCTTGTGTTGAGTGTGTTTGTGTTTGGGGGGAGTGTGTGGTTGTACACTAATTTTCTGGAAGGATGTTACTTTAAAGACTTTCAAGATATTTCTTGAAAGATTCCACAGTATGAAGTTTCCCACAGTACCAGAATTTCAGTAAAGAAGAATTTCACTGTTTTAATGCCAGTTTTGATACCACACCAACCTCCAGCTGTTTCCATACAAGAGAAAACATTCACTAGCTCTAAAGATCTCTGATGGACTGATCCTTATAGTCGGAAACAATCCAGACCTGAATCTGGACAAGCACTCAGCACTCTATCCATGAGTGTTTCAATGTTTCTGATGATTGTTAACATGACATGTGTTTGGTGTCTCACAGCATCTGGCCTTGGCTGGTGTCAGTACTGAACAGCTTTCATCTCCGAGAGGAACACGCATTAGATTCATCAGGTGGTGACACTGGAAACATCTTTTGGATCATCAGGTTACACTGCTGCTTGTTTGCTGTCTTTTGTTCTGATCTTGTCATGTTATGTTTTAGTGGTTGCTCTGCCTGAGGAGTTTGAACTGCAGGGGTTTCTGGCTCTTCGTCCTGCTCTACGGTAACCCTTCATGCTAAATGAGTGACATTTCTCTGCTTTGAGTTTCAGTGCTTGTGTTTGTGTATTCATTTCTGTTTTTTTATCTTCCAGGATGCTAGACTTCTCTAAAGGTCAACAGAGTGTTGTGGTTGGTGAAGAGAGTCTGCTAGTTCATGCCCGTCAGCAGAGACTCATCAGCTTGGGCAAGTGGGTTGCTGATAACCAGCCCCAGTGAGTCTTTCTGTCTCTTTTATAAATAAAGAAACAGTAGACAGTTTAAAGTCATTCAGTGTCTTCCAGTGTAACTACAAGGGCGGGTGGTTTGTTTGTGTCATCAGGTTGATGGAGTATCGCATCAGTGATGGCCTTGTGCTCTTCATCACTGATATCCCTGAGATAGCTATTGAAGAGCCACAGGAGAAAGACACACCTGTTCTCCAGGAGTCATCTAATGGTGACCAGACACCCACTGATAAAACTCAGGTCCTGTCAGCCTGGAAGATCCAGAACAGCAGGCTGGATGGCAGCGAAAGACCCATGGTCACCTTCAAAGAGAACATCAAACCTCAAGAGCAGAGAGACACAGAGAACAAGAGAGCACAAGTGAAGAACGAACTTAAGAACGAGGGCAAGAGGAAGAGTGAGGTGAAGAAGAACACTCAGGATAAAACCACAGACACTGGGAAACAGGTGAGATGTGTTCACACCTCATTTCTCTGAGGGTATAGAGAATGAGTGACTGTATAGATCTGTCTTTGTGTGAAGGTGAAGACTGAGATGAGGAAGACTCTGGTGTCTGAAGTGAAGAAGACCACCTGCTCTTCTCAGTTAATTCCCATCCACCACCCAGGAGCTTTCCCGCCTTTGCCAAGCAGACCAGGTTGAGAAATGCATCCAGACTCTCATAGTCACTAGAGGCATCAGGGCTTTGATATGTGTTCTGCCAGCTCATGTGTCTCTGTGTGTTCACTATTCAGGTTTTGCACCACCGGCGTATGTGATTCCTCCACCTGTAGCGTTCTCCTTGACCCCGGGCTTCACATTCCCCACCAGTGTGTCTGTTCCTGCCCCCGTCCTCCAGACTGCCTCTCACCCTCAGTCAGCCAGTCAGGTGCAGGCAGGGAAACCCCCACACATTCTGTATAGCCAGCAGAGGCCCTCAGGCCCTGGAGCTCTAAACCAAGTTTCTACCCTGTCTCAGCAGACGCAGCCAGCCCCTCCGCAGCTGTCCCAGCAGTCTGTCCAACTGCAGTTACAGCCACAACAGTCGCCCACCAAGCAGCACTCGCAGCTCAGCAAGAGTCCACCGCATCATCACAGCATGCAGCAGGTAATGCACCGTTTCGTTTAGTCACTTGATCTTGTAGAGTTGAGGTTCAATACATGCTCTCCAGTTTACTTGATTACCATGACAACTGTTTGAACACTTGTCTCTCTCTCTCTGCAGCAGTACATGCAGGTGTCTGATCAGGCTGGCCAGATGTGGAGTCAGAACCAGAATCAGTCCAGCATGCAGAAAATGCCTCTGCAGATGCCAATAAAACAGCCTTTCTTCATGCCCACCCACTGTGAACACCCCATGAGCGTGCAGCCCCCGCAGCCCAGCGTGGACAAGAAGATGACGTTTCCAAAAGTCAACGTGCAGGATTTCTACTGGGAGTCTCTGTATCACATGGGAGGAGAGGGGCGGGGTGGACTGGGCGACAGAATGAGCAAACGTCAGCCTGGAGTCTTCCGCCCCGACCAGAAGAACTTGCCCAGAGGCTCTTCTAATGAAGTTAGCATTTTATCCCTCTCTACTTAGAAATCAGCTGCGTGTCAGGCTGTGGCCCATGTGATCTGTTAGGACTTCATGATTGACAGACTTCTTCTATATTACTGAAACTTTCTGCTCATCTTCATCATTTCTCACAGTCCATCTCTATGTAACTCGGCAGAGAGGAAGATCACAGGACAGATGGGAAAGAGATTCAGTTTTAGGCACTATTATTTAAGGCTTTTACATATACATTTGCTGTTGAAATGATTTCTGTTTCAAACAGTAAGTTGGAGCTTTATCATTGGCTGTAGCAGAAATCAGGGTACGAGTCTTTACTGCATCTCTGACAAGCTTCCCGATTTCTTACATCCTCTTTCTTTCATCCCTGTTCCTCCCTCCCTCTCTCTCTCTGTTTCTTTCCTGTTGTGCTTCATCTCTCACTAGGATGGCAGGAACTCCTGTCCTCTGCCTCCAGACCTGTTACAGACTCTGGCAGACTTTGAGAAGGAGGAGCTGATCTGTAGTAAAGCTCATGATTTCTACCAGACCTTGGCTGATCCTCTTAGCTCTGCTCCTGGAAGGAACATCTTTGTATGTTGTTGTTCTCCTGTGATGTCATCAGCGAGTGGCATGGTTTATTGTCACTGTGACTCATTCAATAGACAGTATAAAGCAGTTATATTAAGGCACGCTTTATATTAGTCTATAAAACTGATTTCAAGCATTTATAAGCCTTTAGATCAGAAGTGGTTCAAGAATGTTGAGCAACACATTGTCGGGTGTTTCTTACTGTCTGTACATTACAGCACTCTGCTCAGAAATGATCAGATTTATCTGATCTCATCTGATTCTGCATGTCTTTAGACACAGGTATAATGCTTGGATTTTTTGTGCATCTTTCTCTGTAGTTGTCAAACCCGTCAAGGCTGGACGATGGCAGTGATGTGATTGGCCAGTCCTCTTTTCTCCCACGGTTTTCCATTCAGGTAATTCTGCTTTGATAAAGCACACACACTCACACACACACTCTTTCCTTTAGTTGTTC
The DNA here is from genome assembly GCA_036877575.1 of Botia almorhae. Taxonomy (NCBI): domain Eukaryota; kingdom Metazoa; phylum Chordata; class Actinopteri; order Cypriniformes; family Botiidae; genus Botia; species Botia almorhae. Next base: position 11,193 of record JAZGTJ010008261.1, read on the forward strand.
TTTGTATTATGAGTCAAAGGAGCCACCAGGTGGCTGTGTTTTAGTAAACATCATGACTGCTGTCTTTGCTGGAGGATGTACTTACACTAGACACTCTAAACCACATCTGAGTGTGTTTGACCCCCAAAGCCTGATTTGTTTGACCAGTGTGACCGCTCCGAATGTGCCGGCACGGTTTGTTTAACCAGAGCACGGAACAGCTACCTCATCATTAACCAACACCTTCTATTATTACTTGTATAGAACATACACAGTGGTGTGTAGTGTGAGTACACCCGTAGTCACGCTTTGACCTGAGCCATGTATTTATTTTAGCCTAACTTTAATACCAAAACTTCCAAAAACAATTAAATTACTGTTTGTTCACAGGAGAATTCTTACCAAAACAGCATTTTCAGCGAGGCCTACGGTAAAAATATGACCCCTACATCAAAGCCTGAAACTCCCATGATGCACCAGAAGCCCTCACTTTACTCCCTGTTTGAAGGAACTCCTTGGTCTCCGTCACTTCCTGCTAGCTCAGGTAGCACACCAGCATTTGTGCCTGGTGTTTAACTATCATTTCCCCAGGTACCTCTGAGGCATTATATAGCAACATCATTACAATGATGATTCAGTACTGTTTCATGTTTTTACAATAAGCAGTTATGAATAAATAATTCACCAATGGTCTTTTTGTGACACACTTATACTAATTTCTTGTTTTGATAGATAACTCAACGCCAGCGAGTCAGTCCCCTCACTCGTCCAACCCAAGCAGTCTGCCTTCTTCTCCTCCCACCCGTAGCTCTCTGCCCTTCTCAAGCTTTGGCCCCATCGGGACGCCCGACAGCAGAGACCGCCGGACAGCCGACCGCTGGAAAGCTGATAAGACTGGTAATAGCCATAAGAATCCTGTTAGTGCATGTAAACTGCTCTCGCTGGCTCATTGTTACCTTGCTGTGTTATGTGACTAATTGTATTGGTGGATATAACTGTTATTTTGCTATACATTGACTAGGTGTGAGCGGTTTTGGGTTGGACTACCTGCCTTCATCCTCTTCTGTGTCAGAGAGCAACAGCTGGCAGCAGAGGGCACCACCCAGCAGCTGGACGGCCCCAGACATGCCGATGGAGGATTCCTCTACTGTCCTCCTTCCCAGTTTTAAGGTGTTGTGGGATTTTTCCATGTAGTGTTTGTTAGTGTTTCAGATCACAGATTCATCGGTTTCTCATTTGTGTCCTCTGCTCCAGTTTTTGATTTGTGCATTCAATTAGCTTTTGTTTTCTTTTGTTTAGTCTATCTGGTCGAGCTCTATGATGCAGCCGGGACCATCTGCGCTGGAGCAGCTTCTGATGCAGCAGAAACAGAAGCAGCAGCATAACCATGGCAACATGAACCCGCCACACTGATAGTCCATGAGAGGAAACACCGGATTCAACAGAAGAGGTGAAACCACACGCTCCAATCGCACATTTCCGGCATTATTCTTGCCTGGAGGCTGGAGGCGGCGAGTGATGTGAAGCAACAGGCTCCAAATGAAGCGTTCGCCTGACCGATGAGGGACATGGCCCTCTCTTACTCTGTCTCTCTCACTCACTGTCTGTCTCGTTCCCTGTGCCTCTATGGCAACAAGGGCATGCGAGCACCTGATGCATCGCGCTGCTCGGCGTGTAGCCACTGCAGAACACTGACTCAGAGGAAAACTGAGGCTTCCTCTCCAATTGCCACCTTACTTCCTCTGGGGGTCAAAGGTTATTCTCCTCTGAACTCCATGAACTCAGACTCTGAACTCATGCCACCTGCTTTAATCGCTCTGTGTTACCGACACACGGAGCAAGCATGGAGACGGTGTGTGTGTGTCAGGAAGGGATGTTTATAGGCGGTGAGAAGGGTTGTAAGAGGGACAAAAAGAAAGAGAGAATTGATTGCTTTTATTCACAGTCTGGATTGATTTTCCCAGAGGAGGGAATCATGTTTAATAAATACAAAAAGAGTTTGTATGAATGAAGGGTTTTGCAGACAGTTACGTGTGCTTCTACAAAACACTCAGATATTAAAAGTAGATGATCCCAGGCATGGATCATGGTGTTGTCACATACTGTCTGGTTTGTAAGAAGTGTTTGAAGGTCATGTCTAACATTAATGCTGGATCAGTGTGAACTGAGGTTCAGCTGTAGATGTAGGATGACTGCAGTTATAAACAGTCCTGTATTTAGTGACTGTAGCAGGTTCATCTCTCTTGAACTCGGTATGTTCAGTAATTCACTGCTGATGAGAGATTGATTTTAAATACGTGCTGCTTCCTGTTGTTTCTTTGACTGAATCTATACTCCAGCTTACACAGCATCTTTTGTTCATGTTCTACCTTTTATTAGTTTGAAGAATAATCAGCTCTTTTTGTGCCTGCTCAGTTTCTCTTTCCCTTTTGTTGTATAGAGTCAGATAAAAACTGTGACACTGATAGCAGACTGAAGCCAGTGAGGACCATTTTCACAGCCCACTAAATATACCATCTGTCAGACCACTGTACTCAGATCAGCTCAAAAGCCACTGGATGAGAAGTCAGCATAGACATTAACTGTTACACTGCAGATCTTAGCACTGAGGTACAGGAGAAAGACCCAACTGCTGCTTTACATAGAAATGTTCTTGTAAGGTTTAATATTGGTTTCCTTGGGTTAGTGTTGCATGACCCTGTTTCTAAGGGCCCTGAATAGATGTGTACTGTTAACTGATGTTTTGGCACTGATGGGATCTTTCAGGGGGTTCTGATCTTGTGTGGGTGCCACTGTTTGGGGCCAGAGATGATCATTCATAGACTGATATGCGTAAAAATATTCACATTGGTTATTTCTTCCTGGTTAAACATCAAAGATGTTTTTCTGTCCAAAGTTTGTATGAAAGACATAATCTCTCGTATGATGAGAATAAAGTGTTTCTAATTTTGAGTAGAGAACATTTTATTATTTAAGACAAACATTAAATGATGTGTTTGTTTGCTGTGTGATTCTGCTGCTTCTGTTGCATTTGAAACAAATAAAAGAATCATTTGGTTTGGTCGAAGTATCATTTAAATAAAGCAAAGTTTTAATAGGAACTGAGCCCCGGTTTGTTCGTCTGTTTTACTTTTAGAATTGTCCAACAAGGAGATTCGGACTTCTGAACTTTTCTGAAGCTTAACATGCTTTTCTTTTGTGATGCACAGTTTTTTTTATTTGGATACTGCGTTGTAATTGTCCCTGTTGTTCAGTATTGATCTTTTAACTGATGCTTCTGTGTGATGACACATCTTTTGTTCATTTAACATTCCAGCTAAAAACCAGCCAGCTTTTACCAGCAACTACCACTAAGAAAGTTTGTCCCAATCTTAAATTCAGTCTGTCACTCCTGAAATTCTGCATGATAAACATCTTTCTGTATTTATTGTGTTTTGAATGGAGGAGATATCTAGTTAAGTTTTGTTGTATGTTTTAGTCTATATAACTGTCCTGGCATTCACTGTGGACAGCAAAATCAGAATTTCATTGCACAAGGAAACCTGTTTCATCAATGTGCATATGACAATAAACGCTTTGAATCTTGAATCTCTCGAGGATTTCGTGAAGTGAAGATATGTTCTGTGATTGTGTTCTTGTCTTATGGTGAACACTGATAAACGCTGGAATCAGTTTTGCCTTTAATAAAATAAGCTTTGTCCTTATGCAGTTGTTTAGTCTGTCTGTTCCTGTTAGGCTACCATACTAATGCTGGTTCATGCAGTGGTTCCTCAGGTGATGGTGTCAACACTAGTTTAGGAGAACCTTGTACCACCACTGCCTCCTTATGAAAAATATGCCTCCTTAAAAGCATCTGCTAAATGTAAATGATCAGGGTGGCCTCAGCACTGATGTTGAAGATGACTTGAGGCTTCTGTTATATTTCTCCTAATCCTATTAAGACTCCATCAGACAGCCCATCCCACCACCAATTCAGATCAAACCAAACTGTCTCAGCTGAACCACCATCTGGGTTTCACATATAAAACTGAAGCCGACTCCACTGCAGTAGTGGGCGGTGTCGAGCAAGCTGTTACATGATTTACCAGAGACGATGAGGAGACGCTACAGGACGCGATATAGAAGACATGTGGATAGTCTAAAGTCTTGTCGTTACAGCGTCAATGTCGGTCCTGTTTATATAAACATCAAAAAACCGGTGCAATGAGGAAGAGAAGTTGAGCGCGGGCTAAATGAGCGTATGTTCAGCCGCAGGAGGAGTATGGCTAAAGGGATGTATTTAGAGCATTATCTAGATAGTAAGTTTAAAAATGTCCTTCTTCGCGGATGCATTTTGAACGCTGTCAGGTTGTATCTGTGTACAAATCTTAATTTCCTTCTGCATTTGGCATGTGTGTGAAGAGTTGTATTTTATCGCTACAAGTTGACGACAGTGTGAAAATTCGTCATCAGTAAATGAATGTTGAGTAAAATCTCTTAACAGGCTTGACTGCTTGACATTGTTTCGTGTGTCAGAGTTATGATAAATGCTGGACTTCCTGAAACCTACGCGTGCATGTCGTTTCTTGTGCATCTCAAGGTGCCCGTTGACACAAGACGTTCATTATAACAATGATTCACTGCAGGTATAGAGGGACTTCCCTGCGAGTTACAGAGGAACTTCTCTTTAATGGGGGATTTGGATAATAGGACTGAAGGTATGAGGACCAGTATAGATGATGTGCAGAGATGACATTTAGATTCTGATACTCTTTTAGCATTAGCATATCATGTAAACTTTTTTAATTATGTGCCTAAAATCTTTGCCTGCAGAGAAAAAAGCGGAGATTAATGAACTAGCTGCTGAGTATGTTGCTAAAATCAGGAATCTGGAGTGTGATGAGCGTGTGGAACATCTAAAGAAGATTGAACATGCGTACAGCCAATGCAAAGAATACAGCGATGACAAAGTTCAGCTTGCAATGCAGATATATGAACTCGTGAGTTGCAGAATCTATAGTATCACATGTGCTTGTACTGCCACACATCTATCACAACATACTGCTTCCATGTGCAGGTGGACAAACACATCCGTCGGTTAGATGCTGAACTAGCGCGCTTCGAAAATGACCTGCAGGAGAAACTAGACTCGGGTATTCAGGATAGCTCCGATGAAAAACTGCCTCGAAGTAAGTGTTACAGTTCACTACACATACGTGTGTAAAAATACCTCAATGCATTTCTGTGTTTCAATCTATTTTCAATCTAGACAAGACTAAAACAAATGTGTCGTTTCAGAGGACAAAAACACGAAAGAAAAGAGGCGATCACATGTTAGAGACAAGAAAGGATCAGATCAAGACTCACCCAAGAGGAGAAAAGTGAAAAATGGGTAACTAGACCGTCACATTTCATTCTGATGTATATGTTGTTTATGATGTAGTGGCGTATAGATTAATTATTGACTTTTAACGTGTACATAACATGTCAAGACTGCCAGACACATCAGATCTTAATAAACATGAAGACATTATTCCATAAAAACTTTGCATTGAGTTTGTTTTCTCTGTTATACACGAGTCCTAACACAAGTGAAGCTCTGCTCACAATGCATCCGTCCGATGTTCTGGACATGCCTGTGGACCCAAACGAACCCACATACTGCCTGTGCAGTCAGGTGTCATATGGAGAAATGATTGGCTGTGACAATGCAGATGTGAGTCACAGATGTATGTGTTTGTAATTAGATCATTCCAGTGAAATAATGAATGGGTATGGTCGTAATAATGGTTTCTTTCCTCAACAGTGTCCAATAGAATGGTTTCATTTCGCTTGTGTTGGCCTAACAACTAAACCAAAGGGAAAATGGTAAAGCTTCTTACTGTGTGCTTTTATCTGAACGCTCCAAATACTGACTTCCTGTTGCATGAACTAAAGTGCTAAAGTGTTTCTATACAGTTGAGTTTTAGTGTGCTCTGTTCACAGGTACTGTCCACAATGCATTCAAGAGATAAGAAGAAAGTAAAGCTTTTGTCTACAGTGCACATTAAAGCAATGATTCAGCCTCTTTCTGGAACTGCAACCTATTTAGTGGATCTTGTCTAAGGGAGCATCTGTTATATTTGTGTATCAGTGCCTTTTCCAAGTATATAGTGAACAAGCATGAATGTAACACCAGCGAAGAATCAGAAATGTATTCTTAAGTTTTTGCCTGCAAAAGTATTATTTTTTTTATTTGAATTTAAAAAATAAAGTTAATTTATGATGATACACAACCTCAGAACTAGTTTCTTAATCACTCACGTGCCTCATTTACACGCTTCTCTAGCCCGTGTGAAGTAGATGACAGGTGTTCGTTTTCAGAGCAATCGATCTCAGGTTCACACAGAAGTTTGAACTACAACTCTTGTCATGCAACAAAGCCCTCAAATCTTATGGACGAAGCTCATTTACAAACAGTAGTTCTTTGAGCTTGTAGAACGCAATTAATATTCTGCGTTATTTTGTTTTTTTGTAACTGTTGGATGAATAACAGAATAGTCTCAAAATATTTTTGATCTGCGTTTACTGAAGTCCACGGATCGAGCTGGGTCGCCGTTCCGCTTCCCCTATGCCAGAGCAGACAGAAGTTAACGCTAACTCAGAAACATGAAGAAGCAATAACACAACTTCATTATTCATTTTCCCCGATGAGAGGTCCGCAGCTGTACATGCAGCAAAACTGTGGGAGAGTGAAGTGGGCGGAGTTTAAACTGGAGTGTTGCTGGTAAGTTTAAAAATACAAGTTACTGCCAGACATCAGCTCGACCAGCAGTGCTGATTACTGTACAGTCAAACCTGACGTGTAATGATGGCTTCTTATTGAGTAAAATTCATGAATTCAAAAGAAATATTTTGACATGACCAATTGTAAATCTCAACATCACCAAATCTGAGCAGAAGAAAATCCCTCAGGCTGTGCTCAACATCACCAAATCTGAGCAGAAGAAAATCCCTCAGACTGTGCTGGATGTGCTCAACATCACCAAATCTGAGCAGATGAAAATCCCTCAGGCTGTGCTCAACATCACCAAATCTGAGCAGAAGAAAATCCCTCAGACTGTGCTCAACATCACCAAATCTGAGCAGATGAAAATCCCTCAGGCTGTGCTCAACATCACCAAATCTGAGCAGAAGAAAATCCCTCAGGCTATGCTCAACATCACCAAATCTGAGCAGAAGAAAATCCTTCAGACTGTGCTCAACATCACCAAATCTGAGCAGAAGAAAATCCCTCAGACTGTGCTGGATGTGCTCAAATTTTACGACTCCACAGGCACTGGCAGGCAGAAATACCTCAGTTTTACTGGTATATCAATACACACACACACCACCTCACAGGTTTGTGTCTTTCCCCATCTGATGTCCATCTGCTTCTCAATTTCGGATAAAGTTGCACCACCGGCAATGATGGTGAAGCCCCTCCCCCTGTCGTAGCCCACGCCCACAGCACAAGTAAGTGGTGTAAGTAAGTGTAAGTGGGCGGGAACTTACGATACTTACTATACTCATGTGTTTATATTATGTCATGGATGTGATTGGATGAAATGATTTTTTAACAGGTGCACACACGCTCTGTTTCTGTTTCTCTTCTAATGCTGATATTTTAAACACAGGTACAATCGTCAGCATTGGAGAACCCAAGAACAAATACACAAGGTACAAAACAGTCTTTGAAAGATCCTGTGGGCCAGATGAACTGGATCTCCACAGGCTGGCAGTGACTGACAATAACGTGTTTCTTCAGGTTGCCATCAAGCAGATTAACCTTCAAAAGCAGCTCAAGAAAGAGCTAAATTATCAATGAGATCCTGCTGAAGAACCCAAACATTGTCAAATTCTTAGACAGGTTCCTAAAGTTGCCTACAAAATCTACAGTCTGTAATTTTTGCCCAGATTTGAAGGAGCAGTTCACCCAAAGTTCTACCATCATTTTGCCCTTATGTTTATTCCAGACCTTAAAGAAGAAAATCGAGTCATTCATGTTTGTAATGACATTTAGGCATTTGGCAGACGCTTTTATCCAAAGCGACTTACATTGTATTATACTACACATTGAGTGTGTGCAATCCCTGAGATTGAACCCATGACCTTGGCGTTGTTAACGCCATGCTCTAACCACTGAGCTACAGGAAAGCTAATGCTTCAAATGCTTCATAAGGTTTAATTTGCATAATGTAATGTTTTAAGACTCTCATTAAAGACCTTAAAAACAGCCAACCGTGTAAGTGAAAAATGATTTTTACACTGCAGCATTACCAGAAGCGGTAAGCAGATACTCAGGCTTGTTAAAAAAGCATTCTGAAACAGTGAAGAGGCAGAGAATGTCTTTTATAAAACAGTATTATAGTTACTTTAAAAGTGTCTACAATACTTTATAGCTTCTCTAATGCACTTCAATCACTCATAGTCTTCATACAACGTCCTTTGCATTAAATCAGCATTTAATCTTATAAAGCTTCAGAAGGGATATTTTATTTAGTTAATTGATAAAATGCTTTTTCATCTAATGATTGAGTTTCACTTCACAAATGCTTATATACGTTCATTGTAGTGGGCAGTTTATTTTTTAATTTGCCTTTTTGCTATTTAATGTTCTTCTGACCGATTTTACATTTTTATCTCCATTTCCTAATGGGCTGATAACGTCTGCAGCACGTCTCTCAGTCGCGTGACAAACATGTTTCTCTTTCATGAAGGTGCTGTGAGTGCATCCTCATCATCATCATCCTCATCATCATCATCGGCTCTCTTGAGTGAACACGTAAAGATCACAGCGCTCTCGCATTCATCTGCGCTCCATTATATCTGACAGCACATACGCGTGACAGACACTTCATCCATCTCTCCACATGATGAACGCTCACGCTGCAGTGGACACTGCGTTTCTGTTCAGATGAACAGATGAACAGACGACAGGCATTTGGCATGAAACCCGACGTTGCTTTTCAAACATTTGGGACGAAGAGAAGCAGCATAATGAGGTAATGTAATCGCCTTCTTTATGAACGCGTGTGTGGTTGTGTTAAAACGGTTTGCTTTGAGTGATGTAGTATATTAATAAATTGTATTTATTTATTAAAAATATTTTTTAACTCAACCCCTTTTGCTGGAGGTGTTGAGTTTATTCTTGTTGAGTAATGAGTGTGTGTGTATATATATATATATATATATATATATTATTGTGACGGCTCAGAACGACTGTAGTCACATGTCTCACACGGAGCACTTTCACTTTTGGCAGGAAATCATGTTTGTCCACAGAGCAGCAGATGATGATGTCTATCTATCACAGATACAGGTTTAACAGAGACATGATTTCTGTCAGTGATGCTGTATGGGCCGTTTGTTTCGCTGGATTGACATGACAATGCTGGGCCAGTGTGCTCATGACACATGTTCTGCTTGAGGAACTGTTTGTTTGAGTCACGCTCTGCTGAACTGCACAGCCTCACTGTGACACAAGATTCTGTCAGAGGGTTTTCTAAGGACAGTTCTCAGAGTTTCTGTTTACAGCAAAGCTCTAACACTACGACACATGTACATCATCATAACATGTTATATTGTAATATGATATATAGGGAATTGTATATAGAACTCTTGTCGTTATTAAGCGATGCACATTGTCCACGTAAGGGACACCTGCACCTATATATTATATGGGTCTGTTGACTTGCAGATTGGCCTGTTAGAAACAAATGTAGGCCATACTTTCAGAATGTCAGTCATAAAATGCACATATGTACATTATACATTATATAATGTTCATATTATGTAAACATTATCTTATTCCATCAATCAATCTATATGGGCAGCAATTGAATGATATCCTTTAACAGAGAAAACAGATCTTCTGTCTTCTCTCATAATAAATACATAAATACATTCTTTCCACACGCGGCTGAGGTGAGTAAACTCTGTTCTTTACTACTGATGGAAAAATATTGTTACTGGAATGATGTTTGAATTATTTAAAAGGGCTGATGTTAAAATTGCAGACTTGCCATGATTTCAAGAGACCGTCACCAATCAATCTCTGATGAAAGATTAATTTAGAAACCATCAGATCTTCTGTTCGTGATGAGAGATTCATTTAGAAACCATCAGATCTTCTGT
>JAZGTJ010008262.1:0-14811 GCA_036877575.1 Botia almorhae
CCGTGTGACCCGGTGTGTGACTCGGTGTGTGACTCGGTGTGTGACTCGGTGTGTGACTCGGTGTGTGACCCGGTGTGTGACTCGGTGTGTGACTCGGTGTGTGTCTCGGTGTGTGACTCGGTGTGTGACTCGGTGTGTGACTCTGTGTGTTTTAGCAGCTTAAGTGAAGAATTGAGGTAGATAGATAGAATGCAGGTTTTCCAGAGGAAGTGACAGTGTTACGCAGTGACGTTAGCAGAATGTTTGAATAACATTACATGTCATATATCAATATATCTGTGATGTCGTGGGGACTGTGCAGAAGGTGGGTGGGAGGGAGTGCTGAGGTCAGAGAGCTGCAGCAGTGAGGAGGAGGGGCTCTATTCAAGGGCAGCTCTTGTTAAGTCATTAGCATCAGAAAAGTATGCAGTGTAGTGGTTGTGCTGAGCTGTCCGCGTGTGATAACAACAAGAAGTGTGCCAGACACACACACACTTAATCGTACATGACATCTCACCAGGTGGTGAGCCACATGCCTTTTGCTTATTCTAGTTTTCATAAGAGAAGATAAATCCAGCAGGATTGGTGACTTAGTTCATACAAAAGCTTGGATTAGGGTTTATTCTGGCTTCTGTTTCATTGTTTACAGCGCCAGAGAAACACTGAGTGTCTTCTAGACCGTTCCGAGGCAGCAGAGCTGACATGCAAACATTTTCAAACAATTTTATGTTAGAAGCCCCTGAATAGCCACTCTGTCACTTCTTCATTATGATGGATAGCCCAATTTAAAAAGCTGCTGAGGGAGTCTAATTTAGGCATGAGATTTTTAACGAGATTAAACATTTCATATTCACAGCGGGTAATCGATGCAGACATTTCTATCATACATAGTCCTGACTGCTCCAGTCTGTATGTTAATCTGTGTTTATATACACCCGTCAGAGAGTAATTACAGTACAGTCACACTGGAGAACACTCTTGGCTCTGGAGGTTGGTCACTATTATTTACTTGCAGTGTCCTGAACAAATATGAAGCATGATGTAAACATTGTGAGGTCAGTGTTTAATGTTTTGCCCCTTTTCCTGTTCTGTTTTTTTCCTTCCTTCCCCGTTCAATTTGTCTTCCTTTCTTTTTCTGCTTGTCCTTCTCATCTTTCTCCCAGTTTTCTTCTCCTACTGTGTTTGTCATTATGTAGGGCTGTAATCTCAGCTCTGCTCGCATGTCCTCTTCCTCTCTTTGATAGATAATATTGTGCTAGTCCTCCGCTGGTCTGCTGGCTGGGGTGCGATTTATTTCAGTTATATGTGGATGTCCAGTGTAGAGTAGTCTATTGTGTTTAACACAAAGAGGAAAGCCAGTCCCTGCAGCCAGGCAGATGGTACATCCTGGAATCAGAGACAATAGTCCTCACACTGAGTTCTGTTACAAGAGTTGAATACTAATCGTGCTTATATTAAACTGGTGGCTGGTGATTGACTTACACTTTTACACACTCTACACATATAAAACATGACGCTGTTAGTCTCTGTGTTTCTCCTACTAGAGGTTGTTTTCATGATTTAATATCACAGTGGCATCTTCATTCATGTGGTAAAACAATGTAAATGCTGTTAAAAGAACATTCATTCTTTCTTGATAGAGTTGTAGTTGCACGCAGATAAATATACATTTTTTAAATATTAATATGAAGTTAATATTAATCAATGTATTAGAATGATGGAATGTTTTAGCAAAATATTCAGTGTTGAATTTATCATAAGAAAAATACATAACACACACAAGCTTCAAATGATGGTACAGTGTGTATTTTAAATATGGCATTTATAATTTAATATTAAGTATAGCTGCTCAAGATACAATCTTCATTTTAATAACAACACCCTCATTTGTGATTCAGCCACCGCCCCCCTCGCTTCCCTCTGCAGGTGCACGGCAAATTTAATGAGATGCAAATGAGAAATGCGTACAGCCAATCTCATGTGCAATGATTAAGCGCAGCATATTAACCATTCTCTCTCTCTCTCTCTCTCTCTCTCTCTCTTCATCTAGTAAATGTCATTCTCTTCACTGTCACTTCATTACAGGATGTCTGCATCTGAAATATAACAAAGGAGAAAACTATCCACCACGTTGGTACCCAGTCCACTGAGGAGAAAGATCAGAACAGTGGAGAGAAAATCCTCCATTTTCTCCTTCTCCACCCACCGTCGTCTTATTCCTTCTTTCCTTCGCCTGCGCCCCCTTTGTGTTTTATTTTTGGCATAATCTATTTACATAATAAAGATGAGGTAAAATTAAGATCCCCGCAGGAGTGAAGACATGAATCCCAGAGATACAAACCTCATTAATAAGACTGATTAGCATATCCGTGCATAATTGTCAACAATCGGTGCTGAAGACGGACGTAACACTCGGAACCGTAAATTTAACAGCCCATTCACGAGGTTGTTAACGTCTAATTTGTGCTTGTTTATGAACGGTTATGCTGAAAACAACGGCTGCAGCTTTAACAAATCCTCCGTCACCTCCAGGTGCCAGCGTGACGTGTAGCCTCAATCTAGCACTGCTGGTGCAAATGCACAACACAAAGGTGTGTAAATCCCAAAGTACATCTGCTTGTTTATACTCCTGTACAGTGACAAACACCTCCAGTGAGGGACTCATTTCTCTCACTCAGCTGCAGCATCTCCGCCTGATCTGAGGTCAGACTCAAAATGACGTCTGAAGGGTCCAGCAGGTATCCAAACACAAAGCCCTTCACAACAGCCCACACTAGGAGATTAGGAGAGCTTCTGTAGGGTCAGAAGATTGCAGAAGATTCCAGAAGTGTAAAACATCCTGACGTCTTCACCTGCCTGCTGAACTTCAGCATGGCAGCACATCCCAACACTAGACGACAGGTATTCCTCAGGTGTTTTCCACAGGAATAAACGTTCCCTCGTGGATGCTTCTGTTCTATCTGTTCTGTAGAATTCCTTATAGGTTTTTGTTATAGATGAAAGCCGTATTCCAGCTAACAATTTTAGGTGGGAAGAGAGTTTTCCTAACTTTCCATTAAGTAACAAATATGGATAAAAGTGTTATTTTAATTGTTTAAAGAACATTTTTTCCGACACTGCTTGACATGTTATTGCTTGATTCCAAAAAATTTTAAATTCTGTAATGTTTTTAAAATGTTTCACTAAAAACATTTTTGATATGATATATAACGTTAAAAAGTATTCTACTAACATTACTGCAAGAACTTAATAACTGAAAGGACTTTAAGAGAACATTTGCCAGCATTCTGGCAACGTTCCCTGTTAGCTCCATACTTGAACTCCTACGTTTCCTGTATCCTCAGTCACTCCATCCACCATGTGTAATATTGATACACATTTGGTAAAAGAACAGGTTTTGAATGACATTATTTCCTTCTGTTTATTCTTTTAAAAGAGCCTGTTGAATTTCCGGCAGACTTCATTAGGGTTTGCTCTGACATTCATTCAAATTCCTTCAGTCTGCTTCACCCCTTGTGTTCTCTTCACTTGTGTTCTCACAAGTGTTCCTGACACATTCCTGCTCACCAAATCTGTCACACTAATTAACCCAACAAACTCTGTGAGTGTTAATTAAGCTGTTGGATCACTGTGTGTGTCAATCTTGTTTTTGTATTTTGTCCCTGGGGCTCTTTGTCTTTGCCAAGTGGCTTGCGTCGGGGGCTGGTTACCGCAGAAACACGCTGGCGCTCTGCCATTCCCAAATCTCTGCCAACTTCCCAGCAGCATAAGGGAGCTCAGAATTCCTGGCACACCGCCGAACATTCATGCATGCCAACGGGAATAACAAGTCTAGTTGCATATCTCCATTATGACAAAGAAGATGCGCGGGTGCCCGCATTGGGTGGCATCGACATCTGGTGCATTTGTTGCTGCAAACAACCCCCTTGTTATTTGCTCTCAGGGGGCATGAAGAACAGAGACATACCTACAGCCTGACATGAACAGGAAGACCAAACACAAATGGAAATGATGCAAGAATCGAATGTTCGGTCGAGGTGAAGACATCTGTGTTTTCTTGAAACAATAAAAGGATAAAACATTCGTTAAGAGATTCGACAGCAGTTTAATAGCGATTCAGCGAACAATCTGAACTGTTTTATACTCACACAGATGTGACGGACTGACCCATGAAACTTTTGAATGCAGTGTTCGTCATTTCATTGGGAGAACTGACAGCAGGGCGATCCCTCTCTTCTCTTCTGGAATCTGTCTCTCCTCCTGTCTCTTCTGTAAATGCCCCTCTGCCTTCACGCCCTCTTTGGCAGCGCTGAGTGGATGGCACAGTGCCAACCTCGCAAAACCACCACGTTCATTTGCCACGCAGCACCGTGCCCCCCCCCCCCAACTCTCTTTACCCTCTTTCTCCTCTCATCTCTCGTTCTGTGTCTGTACTTCACATCCACAGGCTCTGTGCTGTGTATTCATTTCCTGCATGTGACAGACTGACGTGTTGCCACAGAAACTGACGTGTTCACACCTGGACACGCATGTTGTGATGCGTCACAGTAACTCGTAGACTGTTTTCTTTTTTACAGTGTCTTCTGATTGGCTGTGAGTCTGTACTCTGGGCCTCTGCTGGTCTCTGCTCTTTCATTCAGAGAATCTGAGCGTGAAGCGTTTCACAACAGAATATCAGTGTAAAATCAAGAGGAATTGCATATTGTTTAGTTCAATGTATATGCAAATGATCTTTGGAATTTGAGTTTTCAGCTTATGCTTGTCCTGATACCTCTTCAGTTCTCTAATCTTCTCTCTGTTCCTCTCTCTCTTTATTCTCTCTGTTCATTCACTCCTCAACGCTCCGTCTCAGAGGGCTTGTAAAGGCGAGATGCCACAGAGTCAAGACTGCAGGGCAGTGTGTGTGTGTGTGTGTGTGTGTGTGTAGGAACAGAATGAGGGTTCTGTAGAGAACGTTTGTGCTCTACAGATAGATCGTCTTCATTCACACACTGAGAACATGCACAAAATCAAAAGAACAGCAGAAATTGTGCAGAAATTCTGTGTTCAGTGTTTTTTTGGCAGTTGAGAAACTGGTTATATTTCAGTCTGACATCAATTAATTTATCTTAAACACTATTTATACTATCAAAAAAGACACTCAACAGAAAAACAATGTTGTGACAAAATGTGAAAAATGAAGGTCATGCAGAATCTTGAATATGGATGAACATGAACATCGCAGACATGATTTAGGATGGTAATTTAACAATCATCAGTCTGATGATTTATTTTCAGAAAACAATGTCTTTTAAAATGCTTGATGAGGTCATTACATTGTGTGTTCATTTCTGGAATATTAAATCTGATAATCTTGTAAATGTGTTTCATGCATTTAGAAGATTTAAGATCATTTCACAAGTTTCCTCGTAATCAGCACAGAGTGCAGTGTTCACTGCTCCCTAGACACTCAGTAGGGCACATCTGTAGATGTTCACTTGACAAGTGAAAATTAGTTCATTTTACTAAGTTCATGCCATCAAACACAGACCTGAAAAAACTATATAGAACATACATTTATCTATTTATATAAATTTTTATATATTACAATGAATAAAAATACTATAATCTGTCTGATATAATCTGATCATTTACTGCTGCAATATGAAAATAAATGTGTTTAGATTGATTTAAATGTGAGAAGTTGGAGGAAAAACTGTCAATATAGCCCCGCCCATGTGCACAGACATATGTCATCAAAGATGTCGTTTCATGAGGGACGAGAGGTTAATGTTTTTCATTAAATACTTTGAGGGCACATAACTTAAAAAAGAATGACATGCATTGATAAATTGTTTTTAATAAACATATATATATATATATATATATATATATATATATATATATATATTTTATTAAAAAAGAATATTCAATTTAGATTTTTTTGTGGTGATTTTAAACCTGACATTTTTAAACCTGACATTTTTAAACCTGACATTTTTAAACCGGGCAGGGACTGAGGGTTAGATTTTTCTCTCCACTTCATTTTTTCAAACCTGTTCTCTTTCCTGTTTGTAGTGTAAGCCTTTATACCCCCTGCGTTTTGGTTTTTCAAGATGGCCGAACACTGACATCCACTTTGCAGGGCATTAACCGGGTGATTGGAACATACCCAAATTTTGTGTAATGTAAGTCTACCCATAATATATGATATTTTTCCTCTTTATTTTTTCCTCCTTTTTATTGCTCAACAATACACACACACACAAACACACACACATTAAAGTGAATAACAGTAATGAGTGGCCAGTTGGCCACACTGGAATATAAATCACATTTCCCATCAGCCCCTGCTCTGACGCCTACACTCCTATATACTGTATGTGTGTGTGTGTGTGTGTGTGTGTGTGTGTGAGAGAGAGAGAGAGAGAGAGTGCCTGTGTACACTTGTATGCGTGTCGTCTGGTCGATAGCTGCGAGATTCTTGCTGTTCTGCACTACATTATTCTCACATCTGTCCATTAGAAGAGCCGCAGAGAGTAAACCCCCCCCACACACACTCTCTCTATATCTCTCTCACACACACACTCTCTCTCTCTCTCTCTCTCTCTCTCACACACACACTTTCTCACTCTCTCTCTCTCTCTCTCTCTTTCACACACACACACACACAGATGTGATATTACTGTCAGATCACCATGGAATAAAACTTACCATGCATGTCACGGTGCTGTCAGGTAGCGTTGCCATGGAGATTAACAGCGGGTGTCTTCATTATGTGCTGCTATGGTGTTTGTGTGATCCGCGTGCACATGTGACATCCCAGCTAATAATTTTAGGTTGTACGAATGTTTCTGAACAAAATGTTATTTGAATGTTCTAGGAATGATGTTGTAGTACCATTAACATTATTGCTTGTTTATAAAACATGTCTTTAAAATGCTCCACTAACAACTTCAGAATAACTGTTTGATATATATGATATATAATGTTCTACTATATCTTATACATATATATATATATGCAGCATATTTAAAGCATTATAGCTGTACAGGAGAATGAACAGATACATGAAGATGTTAAAACACATCATTTCATTTACAGTATTTATATGAACAAACTATTTTTCTAATTTCTGTTTATTACTCACAAAACTCGAGTAATATTTGGATCTGTGTAATATTTATGTGTTTATTGCCAAGTTTACTGTTAAATGTAATTCTTCTGTCCACAGGTTGTATGTGACCTGTTTCTTTATAAGGTAAGACATGATTAACACATTTCCAGTAAAGAGGAGAGAAACAGGAGACTGAACATTTGTAATTATTATCGCACAATGTTAGTTTGTTGTTCTTCATTAGCAAATCTCTTTATTCCACAATTTAACACAGTTTACAATCAGACCTTTATTTAATTACACTAGAAAAGCTACAACAGCTTTGATGTTTCTGATGTACATCAGAACAAGAGCCAAAACAATAATTTATTACATGATCTGCAAATGTAACAGTTTAAACAGACAATGTTTGTCTTGAATGTACCGCCTCAGGAAATACACTCTGATGTAGATTCTTTCCTCAGGCGGGAATAGAAAAATTACAGAAATAAAAAAACAAAATAAAGGAAACACGTAAAACACAGACAGAAACACAGAAATGAGGGAGAAGAATTGACTTTGTTTGTCTACACAGAGTCAGATATGTGCTGCAGGAGAACAGAGGAAAACAAAGAACTGCATTTCTTCTCGGTTCTGTTGTTTTTTTATGTGCTTTTGTTTTCTGTTTGAATTTCTAAGAGCACCTCGTGAAAAACACAGAGAAACGAGCATATAAACACAAACACATCATCACATACTGCCATAGGAAACAGTCACAGATAATCTGTCGTTTTCTCTCTGTCTCTGCAGCCTGTGATGTGTGTGCTGCTATCCTCTGCTGAAGCTGAACTCACAGGCCAACAGTGACCTCCAGAGGACGTGTGTGAAACTGCAGCCTGGAAAGATTCTCTGCTGGTGTTTAACCGCAGGTTCAAACATAAACATGTAAGGTTTTAAACGGTCTTTAAAACCAGGATTAAAAACACTGTTCTGAGCTAATATATAACTAATATAATAAACATATTCTTTAAAAATACAAACTGTACAAAATGTAACAGATTTTGGTATTAAAAAACAACAAATAATACAGTAATACATAAATAATTATAGTATTATTTTGCTTTCACAACATAACTTGCAGTTAACATGGAAAAATTATTGCATACTGTATTTGTGCTTTATTTTCTCTGTGTCTTTAAAACCCTCATCTAATCTCTCTCTCTCTCTCTCTCTCTCTCTCTCTCTCTCTCTCTCTCTGTCTTTCTCTCTCTAATCTCTCTCCTTCTGTGTGTCCTTTCTGAAAGGCAGCAGTAATGTGATTTCAGTGTGTGTGTGTGTGTGTGTGTGTGTGTGTGTGTGTGTGTGTGTGTGGACAGTGAGGAGAAACGAGATCCACGCTGGATGATTTATGACGTTCGTTCCACAGTTGTTCTAAAACACGTTTCTCTTTATTTATTTTTAATCTTCAGAGTGATTAGTTCTCTCTGTCACCTGCAATACAGCGTCTGAACCGACCGCTAATGACACAGCGAGAGAGAGAGAGAGAGAGAGAGAGAGAGAGGGAGATTTATAGCACATGAAAATAATCAGAAACAGAACCAAAAGGAGGTAAACATGACACAAAACTAACAAATGATTAAAAGAGCACGTCATATTATTATATAAGCATTCAGTGAAACTGGAGGTGAGGCTTACAGCAGCCAATAAAAATCAGTTCCTTCATTTCCATGGCAACATGCACCATATAGACTCCACAAACATTCTTTAATACCTTTATTTCTTTTAACACATCTTCTTATTTTCTCCTACACAATCTTCCTTTAGTTGTGTTGTTCTCACAGAGAGTGTTTCTCTTATTCATGTAGAATTCAACATGACTGAAGGTATCATTTCTACTCCAGTCATGAGCGATACCTCAGATAATCTATACTGACCCTTCATATTAATACAGTACATTGTGCGTTTATTTAAAAATCTCTGTTGTGTTTTCATGTCTTGGAACCCCCCTTTTAGTTCTTGATTTAAAGGTCTTTGAATTGCTTCATTGCTCTCTCTCTCTCTCTCTCTCTCTCTCTCTCACGGTCTCTGCCACTGTCACTCAGTCTCTCTCTTTCTCTCTCTCTGTCTGTAATCCAGTGACTCTTCAGTCAGCGGTCTATGAGCTTTAAATAAAGACTTAAGCAGATCAGGTGATGATGTCACTGGTGGGGGCTGATTTCAGCTCTATTGATCTGCTGTCTGTTAGGCTTGTTCTGTCGTCTAAACATTATTGATTTCACTGTCCTCAAACACAGCCCTCTGTTCAATTATCATTTTAAAGCTATTTGTTCCTCTTTAGAAAGACTTTAGTCCACTTGTGAGTCAATACACATAAAAGATAGAAACACATTGTTTTACATCACCTGCTGTGTGTGTGTGTTTCTGTAAATACACAAAGTGAATGGAGTTTTACAGTGGATTCATTACATCATATTATTATTGTTGTTGGTATTTTGATTTTATTTCATCAAACTGGCACGTGTCGTACAGTGATTCCTCTGCTTTGGCTAGAACATCTTTTTGTCTCAGATATTAGATGGACTGTCGTGTCAGCGCCTGCAGGAGATCTCAGCCAATGAACATAAACTCAGGTATGACTGTGTGAATAAATTAGTCAATTTATTTAAGTTTTTAGAATGAAGAACATTTACTAAAACTTCATTTTGTTTATTATTCTACAAGGAATCTAATCTAGTGAGGAATCTTGATTCAGTAAATTGTTATAAATCTTTGTGTAAAAGATACAATGAATGAAATAAAACACGTGAGACATGAGTTGAAATAAGTTGTTTAATGATGTTAATAGCTTTAGCTGTGAGTCCATCACAGTGACGGTTTCACCATATAAAACAGCAGCTGTTTAAAATCTCTCAGAGCCCAACAGGGAATTTTACAGCCCAGTAATGCAGATTTTCACTTCTCAACATTTTATTGTAAGAAAATATCTTTCATGAAATGTTACACCTTCCTCACAGAAAAAGCTTTAATGTAACTCAGGGAAAGCTTTTCATGCGCTTGAAAATAATGACATTAAAATATTTTAAATGGGTTTACAATTCTTAATTCTAAGTAACATTTCCAAGACTATCACAAATTATTCTTGTAACTTCTACAAACTCTCATCTGTTACATGTCAGATAATCTTACACACAATCAAAACATACTGTAGCCTTTATCAAACTCTCTCACCAGCTCTGGGTCTTTTGACCATCTCTGCTGTTGAATCCTGACTCAAAACAACACTGACAGTCTCTCCTGATGTCAGTGGCAACAGAATGAATATAAGTGACTCAACCCAACCGCCTTTGCTTGTTTCATAGTGTCACATTCATGTGGTCCCTTCATTCACTGATTGTGGGTTGATGTGCATGTCAGATGAGAACATCTAAACTAAATCAGCTACAAACACAAGTGTACTGGATGGAGAAGTGCATGTGGAATTCACACACACCTGCAGCAGGATTTAATCTTCTATAGATTTGATGTATCTGTCATAAGCAGCTTCATCCATCAGTCCATCTATCTCTTCAGGTAGAGATACAGTCATCTTCATCAGCCAGCCTGCAAACACAACACACTCTGAACACTGACAGCAGCTCCAGACTTACAGCAAATCAAGCATTTCTGTTTTTTTAATCAAACTAGAAATGTAAGTAGTTATTTACTGAACGTCTTTAAACTGAACTGCAGCATCAATTACTTTAATGTGACTGTGTGCTATTGTAACTGTACAGACCTGCTTCATGAAAGCACCCGGACAATCGTTACAATCGCTCAATGTACTCAATATCTTTGTCTTCCACAAACAGAAAAATCTAGTGAAAAAGTGAAGCACCCTTTTAAGTCTCAACCTTTAAAGGCAGGGTAAGTCTGAATGCAATGATGGGATGTCCTGCTTGCATGTCAAACTATGCATGTGGTGGTGTGGCTGTAGAGACTCTACGTTAACTTCAGGCTTGTTAAGAAATGCACGACTGTTCTCACCATCTTTATAGCAGGATTTGTTCACTAGTCCTGGATTATCTGCTAAGGCGTCGTTCACCTCCATCACCTCACCCGTCAGGGGAGAGTACAACTCACTCGCTGCTTTAACACTTTCTAGAGCACCAAATTCATCTGTACACACAGAAACAACAACTGATTGTACTGTCCCTTTAAAACAACACAAATCACTGCACACACTCACTCAGCTCACAGCCTTATTCACTGCTCCTTTCTTACCTGATTGTGAGAGCTTTGTGCCTATTTCAGGGAGTCCGCAGTACACTACATCCCCCAGCGCCTCCTGACAGCCTCAAGACACATCACAGTGAGTACACATCCTTCACACACTAAACAGAGCCAAACCCACCCGCTCAAACCCCCCACCCACCTGAGCAAAATGACTGATGCCCACTGTGGCCACACCGCTGTCCACGCGAACCCACTCGTGTTTGTCAGTGAACTTCAGCGCTGTGGAGAGACACAGAGAACGTAGAGAACGTGACGCTTGTTTCAGGATCACAATGACACTGTACACCACATGGATGTCACATAACTATAAAAACAAGCATTCATCCCGCATGTTAGGCGGTTTAATATAATTGTAGGGTAACACATTTTTCCCTATACACGCATGTAGCGTTTAACCTGAAATCGGTTAACTGCACAACACAGATCGTAACATGCACTGAATTCGCTCGACTGTAAGTTTGATCACAAACTTTCCGCGCGGCACCTGTAAACGTCCACAAGTGTTGATACCTGCAGGAAATGGACCGGTGGAGCTGAAGGATCTTATACAGCCTGTCCGCACTAGCAGACCGCCTGAGATCAGAGTGTTTCTGTGCGACAGTCGAGTCAGAGAGAAGCTCAAACTAACAGCAGCGCTCCGCAATACACTGCACATCGCCATCATTCCTCTGACGCGTGTATTAGGGGACGCCCGCGCGTCCCGATGACGTCACTACTCCGACAGAATGAACGTGTACAAAAATACAGAAGATGAACGTGTGACAAAATAATAAAGATCAATAAATGCTGCGGAACATACAGCTGATTGATAGATTATATTAATGCTAATGCATCAACTAATTTTAATGTCATGGCATTTGTAAATAATTACTTGATAAATCTTTCATGTCTTTTGTTGCTTTATTCACTCGTTTGTGTTACACTGGTAGAGTGAGGAATCAACATTTGTCTTTTCTAAAACTCGTGTAAGTTACTTTGTTTAATCATAAATGAATTATCAAGCCAAACTGTGTCAGATGGTGACATACCTTTGTTATGTGTATATTTAAAAGTGTCTTTTGAAAATGTTGAGTTTTTCTTCCAAATAAGTCCTGTGAAAGCAGTTTAAATTTGCCACTTAATTTCCCAGACATCACAAAAGAGAAAGATGCAAAAGTTCATGTGATTTTGTTTTACAGATGTTCACAGTTTAATGTGTGAAAGTTTCCATCCAGATTATTTAAGAGTCAGTTTTCAACTGCAGCTACTGTCATATCTGTGTGTTTGATTAATGGAGTAGTTCATATTCATTTATGTAAATAAATGCTAATATATGTAATTAGTTCTCATTAGTTATTCAACACTCAAATGTCAAGTTTAATCAAAATACCCGCAACAGGAAGAGATAATGCATTCAGTGTCTGAGAACATCTAGTTTAATGATGTTTCACTGTTACTGAGCGCTGCTTTGTCTCTAAACCTCATCTTGATATGAAACACAAACACACTGGATTTGTTTGACTTTCTGCATGTTTATTGACTGAGCTACAGTTGTGATAATGCACATACTGTACAGGATATTAATGTGGGTGTTTCAATTATCTTTACACTATATAAAACATCATAATCAATATAAATATAGATTGTAAAAATCTTTTCGATGGGACCATTGCTTTGACCATCCTGAAGATCTGATTGCAAAATTCGACAACAGAAATGACGATTTCAGACACAAAGTTTCCTCCTCTGTTGTGTTGGTCTGGAAAAGAATTCACAGATTTGCAAAAGAGATTTGACAAGCCCAAAACTTTGAAGCCTTATGGATCTCTAAATGACATTTCAGCCAAAATGAAACCTCTTCCATTATTTACTCAACCTCATGTCATTCCAAACCTGTCTGACTTGTTTGCTTCTAAGAAGCACAAAAGAAGATATTTTGAAGTATATTGGTAACCAAACAACAGTTGCACCCATTGACTTCTATTGTATGGACACACAACCACTGTGACATTTCTCAAAATGTCTTCTTTGGTGACGAGGGTGAGTAAATGATGGAAATATTTGGGATTGAACTGTCCCTTAAGAGCTTTTTGGGATGGAGTTTGTGAAACTTGCATTTAATATGTTAATATGGACCCTCGCTGGGTTCAAATATACTGAGGTGTGCTTGGAAATATACTGAGGTGTGTTTGGAAATATACTGAGGTGTGTTTGGAAATATACTGAGGTGTGCTTGGAAACAAATACATAGCTAAGCATTAACTGTGGTATAACTGTCGCCACATGAGTGATGTCATGGTCCCAAAAATATTTTGGATCAGAAGTGAGAAAGACTGTATCTGAATGAATAAACACAGCTGTGCAAACTATACAATAAAGCTTTCCATCCTACTACTTCATGAATAAATATATTTATAAATTCTGTCATTTCTGTGTCAATTCACCCAATGACATCATTTCGCCTTAAAAAAACAAGAGATTGCAGAATTACAATTAAAATAAGTTTTTGTGATTCAAAACTCCAACAAATAAATGTTTGTGATCTGAAATATACGCCCAATAAAATCTCTTCATAGATATAAACAGATAAACATGAAACTCTTGTGACATGCAAACACAGAAAACATGAATTCTGTATGGCAAACGCAAATATAATTCACCAGATTTTAAACACATTTTCTCTGCCACAGATAATTTAAGCATAATATTAAAGTAATAAAGTTTTAAAATACACAATTTCTCAGTCATAGCCTTGTGATATATAATGTGATATTGTAATGTGATATTGTAATGTGATATTGTAATGTGATATTGCAATGTGATATTGTAATGTGATATATAATGTGATATTGTAATGTGATATATAATGTGATATTGTAATGTGATATTGTAATGTGATATTGTAATGTGATATTGTAATGTGATATTGTAATGTGATATTGTAATGTGATATATAATGTGATATTGTAATGTGATATATAATGTGATATTGTAATGTGATGCTACCTGAGCGGCCGGCTGATCACAGTTACATGCTACTGATCTGAGATGATCGACTGAGTTAAATCTCACCACCGGCTCCATGATGGACCGTGAAAACACCATGACATCACTTCCTAAAACCTGCAGGTTGTGTTCTACCACATCCTAAAATATAAATGTTCTGTTTCTGTTTTTCTGCTTTTATTATAAAGCACAAAAACAGATCAGCCCAGTGAAAGTATAATTTACACCGTCATTACTTGAAATGACAGATGTCGTCCACAGAGCTCAAGTTGTATGAAAGCTGAAAACTTCTGCTAACCATTGTGATTAAATCATTCACAAACATTATGTCACAGATCAGCAGTTGATCTACATTCAAACATGAAAATGAATAAATGGATGAAAATATTCTGTTATGAATGTCATATTGTTGTCAATATTATAAATAAGTTATTATGCAGGGTTACCTAAATATATATTATAATAAGCCAATACTACAAAAGCAAAACACCTTGATTGGT
>JAZGTJ010008263.1:0-21304 GCA_036877575.1 Botia almorhae
AAGACATAAATGAACTATACGCACGTATAAAAACAAATGCTCAAAACCATGTTGTTAAAACAAGCTAGACAACACCAAATTATTTCTGATCCAAAAAGAACCATAGAAAATTAAAGATAACTTAAAATCTGGAAAGTTCACAGGTTCACATTATACATTTTCTGTCATCTGAA
Source organism: Botia almorhae (assembly GCA_036877575.1). Taxonomy (NCBI): domain Eukaryota; kingdom Metazoa; phylum Chordata; class Actinopteri; order Cypriniformes; family Botiidae; genus Botia; species Botia almorhae. The sequence continues at coordinate 174 of JAZGTJ010008263.1, forward strand.
AATATTACCATAATATCACCAATAATGTTGCTATATGGCACAGCAGAGTGACAAATTACTACAAACAGTTACGACACATTTTTCAGTGGCATAAAGCATTGCATAACACAGCTACCAGACACATTCTACAAAACATAATTTAACATAACTACAAAAACACTAAGCATGTATTGTAAAACCCTTTCCCGCATGTGACATGAAAAGTTCATTAACTCCCTGTTTTTACCAACAAAAACAATAGAATTTCTGCAATATGCGCACCAGAAATACTAGTACAATGGGTGTTAGATAACAGCACATAAAAATGTAAAGGCTCTCACTTACCTATTCTTCACATTTTCAAGAGAGTTGTGTTGGCGAGTGGAGTGTCCATCAGCTGAAGAGATTATGAACAACGCTCGTGGCTATTTTAGGACGGCAGGCATCAGCCTCAATTTGTTTAATCTTTGGTCACGATTAAATGTCATTTTAAAGAAATACAGTATCAAGAATGCCTTAATTGTACACCTCCAGGTGTACGAAAATATCATTTTTGGAGCTGATTATATATGCTATTTGTGTGTCTGCACTAACCTGACTAACCAAATTTAAATTGTATACTTAGCTTACAGAGTTTTAAAACAAAAATGGATGGTTTAAAAATAATATTATTAACTGAGTAAACATTTAAATGAATATCATGTACAACCCTGCAGTTATATGCAGTAACTAAAGAACCTTTGTGTAAATCTATATACCTGTTACATGTGCTTCTCACTGTATATTTAGCTAAACAAATTCCAGTTAATGTTTTTACAAAAATATAAGTCACGTTTTCACTTGAACAGAGAAACCTAAAATATCTCTCTGTGTTAACAACCAGCAGATGGCTGAAGGTGTTTTCAGAAGACATATAATCAGATTTAAGGCCTCTGTTAATAAGGGATTAGAGTGAGGTGAAGTGGAGAGCTTTTTTGCTGTAGCTGTCAATGAGAAAAGGGAAGTCTTAGCTGGTATCTGCATGTGTCTCTCAGTAGGAGCATAACTGTGACTACGGTAGCTCAGTGGGCTACCGTATTGTTATAGTGATTGGTTTACAGCAGGGGAGCTGCAGTGCTCAGTGTCTTACATCTGGGATGATGCTAATCTTGTATCATATGAATTAATCAGCGCTAGATATGGATCTAATCTGCATAGGAGAGAACCGTAATCTTGAAGAGGCCTGTTTGTTGAACCTTTTTTGGTTTTTTAATCAATTATTCATTTATTTTTTGATGAGGCATTGTTTGGTGTTTGCGCACCGGTACACAGCTTTTTAAAATAACCTGTTTCTATGGGATTTCCTTACTAGCATGGGGTGGAGATTAGCCTTACTATGTTTTCTAGGGTTTACTATATGACTCAAACGGTTTGAGCAAAACTTCACTTACTTGTTGAGTCTCTATTCTTGACTCCATTATCAAATGATTTTATACGATTTATTGATATACTTTTTGAGGATATAGGTGGCACACTGACGTGAAAATGTCACATTGTTTTGATCTCTGAGGATTAAAGGCTCTCACACATGCAAAACATTGAGTTTTTAAAGCAAACATTTTTTTACTGGGGGTTACAAATGCACTTATATGGCAAAGAGACAACTAATATAGGTTTTTAATACCTGAAGCATTCCAATGCACAAGAACAGCGAGGCTGACGGCAGATATAATGCAGATATGCTGTACACAATATTTACTCAAAATACTTAAAAACAAAAAGATCTGGTATCTGTCAACTGGGCTGTTGATAGATTTAGGAAATGTCATCAGACGAACTAACCACTTCTGTTAATCTGCTAATCAGACACAGTTATCAGTTTATTGGTCATTGGATACCCTTGCAAAACATGCATGAGCGCACTCTAGTGTTTAGACATTGGATTTTGCTGAAATCTCACAATACTTAAACATGAATTACCGAAATCTCGCTCCACACGACTTTAACTATTATACAAGCAATATATATAGCATCTGAACTACCTGTGTGCAAATTTGAAATACTACGTTTACACGATAAGCAAAGCAAACAGCAAAAACACATTATTAGCAAGCACCTTTATTTGTTCGATTATTGATTCATGATCGCGAGGTCGACTCATAGCGCCTGAGTTCAATGGCTCGATTAGTTAAGTCTTGGATTTTCACCGACACGCCTTCCTGCCAGAGGCGTTGCGATCGCCGCCGGTTGAGTGCGGTGTGCGTGTGCTTGTTAAACATTAGACGTTTCAGCTCTGTTGATACACAACATTGTCGGCGAAACATCAAGGATGGGTAAGAAAGAAGAAGAAGAGATCATCAGGATCGCGAAGAAGATGGATAAAATGGCACAAAAGAAGAACGGGGTGAGTGTTTCGTCATGAATGAATTCCCTGTCTCGGAGCATACGGGGCTACATGGATACATAGCGAGCTAACCGCTAAATATATGACGAACTGTGCTTTCGTTGTTTACAGCGACAGCAGGACTGCGATTTCTGCATGGATTTAGTGATCTAATGCTCAATGCAACGTTATCCATAATGTTTTCGTTTACAGTTTATCGAACAACGCGTTTAGCGGCAAAGTTAGCAACATTAGCTGCTATTAGCGCGGATAAACACAGCCAATCACCGAAAGGCTCACCTGACGTACGAAAACAAACCGAAAACACCCTTTAACTGTCGTGTTGTGTTTGAGTGTATATCGGGTGATTGAAAGCAAGGTTATACACCTGATTATGATAGTGAAATCAGATATAGTGAGAATAATAAGCAGAAGTTGGTGTAAACATGCACGTGGAATGCAGTCTCATTAAACCATTGAAGGAATCATCACGTGATGTATTGATAATTATTTTAATATTTCTATTAGGCTGGTGCGCTGGATCTACTAAAGGAACTTAAGAGTATACCCATGACCTTGGAGCTTCTGCAGGTATGTTTGCGCATTCACTCGCTTCAGAGTTCAGGTGCACGTAACGAGAGCTCTCCTCTGCTTTTCTGCAGTCAACGAGGATCGGGATGTCGGTCAATGCCATCCGCAAGCAAAGCACAGACGAAGAATTAACGTCACTGGCCAAATCTTTGATCAAGTCCTGGAAAAAGTTGTTGGGTAGGATACACGTACATACAACGTTCATATATACAAATATATGTCCAAAAATTACAAAAAATGCTAGACAATAAGTGACAAGTTGCAGAAGTGGCATTATTGTTGACATTATAAACGTTACAGGTGACTGATATGTTTATAATAGAAACTATATATTTTAGATGTTTTTAGATCACAATTTCTATTATGTTTTTGTGCAATCGCACATTCTGGTTAATTTAAATAGGCCTGATTAATATAATCTCATGCCATCTGCGTTATTAATAACCATACATATACAAATATCTTTGTTTAAGTAGTTTTAGATTACCTGTAGCATATCAAATTGTAATACACAGCTTGAAATGTCATGTCAACAACCCAGAAACTGAACTGTTTAGTCTAAGTCTAGAGAAACGTGACATTGCTACCACTCGCAGGCAGCTGGTGGTATTACAATAACAGAAGGTTTGATACGCAAGCGTTCCCAAAAGCTCATAGTGACTCATAATATTAGTGTTAATATAGAGGCTTCTGCATTTATTGTAATTGTAAGTTTAGCAATTAGAAATGTTCAAGAAAAGCTGCTTTTTGTATGACCGTCAGGCAGTGAGGCCTGTATTTAAGACAATTAGCATTACACTAATTAAATGGCTAAAGAGTGGCGTTAATTCACAGACGAACCAGCTGGAGAGAAGAACAACGAGGAGAAAAAGAAGGAACGCACACCACCAGTCGTGTCACCATCACAGGCTAGCCCGGAGCCAAGAGAGGAGAGGTACAGTATCCGCAATGAGTTTTTAGTTATAACCATATTATGGAAATTCATAATCAAATGGATTCTAGGGTCTAAGTAAGCCTTTATTGATCTTCTATCTGTATCTCTCTGTTTCTTGTCCTCTTTCAGCTCAAGCAGTAATTCGAGCAGTAAGAGCGAGTCTGCTGATGTTACAGCTAACGCGCTGATAGCCACTTTCCCGCGAGCATCAAGCACATGCGACTCAGTACGTATCAAGTGCAGGGAGATGATGTCAAGTGCTTTGCAAACCGGAGGCAAGTTGTGGCAAACAGTTCCCACTCAGAAATGAAATATTTTCACAAATAGTTCACATACAGTGTCTTGTAAACTAAGACGCTATATAAAAGATGCGTTTTTGGTTAAAATGTGTTCTTGTTTTCATTTCATGTGTGGTTGAACTAGTTTGTCTTCATTTGTCTTGTAGATGATTACATTGCTATCGGGGCTGACTGTGAAGAACTCGGGGCTCAGATTGAGGAATATATCCTTTTCAAACACATTTACATTTAGTCATTTAGCTGACGCTTTTATCCACAGCGACTTACAAATGAGGATAAGGAAGCAACTTCAAATACAGTAAGAGGCAACAGTGAATAAATAACATATTTAACATATTTAAACACTCACTAAAGATGATGTTATTGAGACGAGAGTGAACTGCAATTCCTGGTCAATGTTATATTAAATGTCTGTAATCTTTGATCGTACGGAACGTTCCTTGACCGACGTGCACGCATCTTCACGGAGTTCAAAAACACAGACATGAAATACAAAAATCGCGTACGAAGCCGAATCTCCAATCTGAAAGATGCAAAGAACCCCAACCTGAGAAGGAACGTGCTGTGTGGAAACGTGAGCCCGGACCGCATCGCGAAAATGACAGCGGAGGTGAGTGATCCACACATTTACCTCTTTAATTTGAACACACTTCATTTGTATTGGCTTGTACCTGCATAATAGTTACCTTAACACATACTCTCAGTGACGGTGTGGAAATGTCTACAGGAAATGGCGAGTGATGAGCTAAAGGAGATGCGTAAGAATCTGACCAAAGAGGCCATCAGGGACCACCAGGTGGCCACTTCTGGGGGCACCCAGACTGACCTGTTTACTTGCGGGAAGTGTAAAAAGAAGAAATGTACTTACACTCAGGTAATTCAGAACACAGTTATATAGTGTTTTTACTCATGTACACACATTTGATGTTCTACATCGCTTTATAAACGCGTGCCTCTGTCATTAGGTTCAAACTCGGAGTGCTGATGAACCAATGACAACATTTGTCTTCTGCACCGAATGTGGAAATAGGTGGAAGGTATGCGTTTTCTGCTTTAACACTCTGGTTTTTTTTCCTATGTTGATCAATGTCGGTATAGATTTATGTTTACACTCATTAACAGCTTTCTGTTCATTCTGTCTCCACAGTTCTGCTAAAGATGGGGGTCATTCTGTTTAGAGAGGTAGCTAAATTCCAGGACCATGTCTCTGAATCACTGACAAATAGAAACCTTGAAATCAATGGCGCACCTCATGTACAAAGGCCACGATAGAAACTATCACTGTTTGTTTTGTTATAATGGTCCACAAACTCATGTCCTGTGTTTTGACTTGACGTACAGCTAGGCCACAGGCCTCTGGACTATGTTCAATGTTGTTGTTTCTTTTAGCATTACTTTTTATACGTAGTTAAACGTTTCGACAACATTCACATAGTTTTGCTTCACCCTAAAACTAGTCAAAGCGATTTAATTTTTCATAGACTAAATTTCCCAGTACATTTTAAAAATAAAATGTTTCGATGTATGTTTGGTTTTGTTAACAGTCTTAGAATTTTTAACATGGTTAATTTAGAAAATACTTTTGAGTCTCTTTGTCACTCTGAATTATACATATTTATATGCATGGATTACAAATTTTTACTGTGTACATGGCTTTTACTTTCAGAAGTAAAATGTTTTAAAATGAATGTCTCTTGCATTTGAACGGACAAGCTTATTCTTTTATAATCTATATAAAAGACAGTGGTTTTACTCTTAATAACTTGTATAGAGAGTGAAAGAGGGATCATTATAATAAGACCTTTAATAGGGCCATAATAACATGCAAAAAGTGCACCTGTAATAAAAAGTGGTGGGTCTTTAAATTAGGAAACAATTTGGTAGCACCCAATATATTCCTGCTATGTTGAAAATAGCAAACCAATAATTGATGGCAGCTGTGCAACTTAGAAGGAAGTCATGTAAATATGACTTATTACATGATGTTACTTTGACAGCAGTGGATGGTGCTTCAGTTTTCTGAATTTGCTCTGAATCTCCTAATATCCACTATTACCTTGGTGTCTCAACAAGCCCCCTTGCACTGGCAATGTCTAATCTGAATAACAAATAACAGGGTTGCTGTGCTGATTGTTCTCGATGTGCTTTTGTGCATATGGAGAGCAGGATGCGATGGTCAATCACACGGTAAGACCTCAGCATCTTTGATCTTCATTCACACTAAATAAAGTTGCAATGAAGTGAAACTAAACGCACACTTTAATGGGGACAGTATTTATATTAATGGTGTTCTTTATGTATACACCAGATTGCTGGTTAAAAAGAAAAGACTCTTGCTACAGGGTTCCATTGTGAGGTTCACAGGTGCATCCTCTCCTGTGAGTGTGAACAGTGCCATTAATACACTCCACTGTAAATGCAGGCCAAACAGAATCCAACCGCTCGGCATCGCACTGGCTCACCTAGCATAGAGCATAATAAATAAAGCTATTTTGTTTAGTATTGTTTCAGTGTATATAGACAATTATTTTACCTTCATTGAGCGTTATATTGTATTAAACTAAAGAAAGAGCTATTTTATGACTGTTTGTTGACAGCAAAATGAAAAATAAGGATTAAGTAACATGTTATTTTCCAGCAATGTGTTTTTTTGCTTTGTTTTACTCATTGAGTAGTCCAAAGTTCCCCTGCCTGTATTGTTGGCATCTCTCAGCCTTGTCCCTCTTCACCTTGTGAAATGTGTCCCTGTGGCACCTTGTGTATCCTCTGTAAAGTACAGGTGGAATTGTCAGTAGTGCTAAAGCTAAATGGTATATAGGAAGAAGGGCCATTTTATTAGAGTTTTTGCCTTTGCCTGTTCATGGGACATTATAGGTTAAATGGGGGGAATGCCTTTAAAACAATCAAGCAAAACGATTTTAAAATTATTGTGCTTTATTGTATCTTATAAGATTCCAAATGCCCACAAATCATTATTTTACTTAATTCAGTAAAACAAAAAACTAATCTGATTACCGTAAACATTCACAGAATCAAAAATGTATCATCATTTGTATGTAAACTGATTGGAAAATAATAACACTTGGGTATAGGTTACAGAATGACAACGAAAGAGAAAGAAAATAGACTTATAGGCAGTTTAACTCCAAACCATTGGCTTAGATTGCGTTTGAGGTTGATCTATGTGTTGAATCCATCAGCTCAAATTGCACATATATAAAGTTAGACAAGTAGAAGCACCACCATGAAATACATGTTGGTAGATACACACCAGGACTCGGATCAACAATCCTAATGAATTGTCCTCATTTCCACCTGACTAGCTGACAAACGGAACCGCTTCCTTAAACGTGGCGACTTCAGCGCTTGGACAAAATGGACGGTGATACTTCGAAACGAGAGGCAAATGAAGCGCAGTAGTTCAAATCAGAAGCCACAAAGTCATGAACTGATCAAAGGCCCAGAGTCTATGTGTGTGGCAAGAGTTTAAGTCAACTATTGCCAAAAAACTGCTGTTTCACAAAACTGAATGTCAAGGCACTTCCCCAAGAGAGGATCTTGTCTTTGTACGACATGAAAGTCAGGCAACAAAGTAATTCACAGAAGTAAAAATATAGCAAGAACTTGGCAGCTCCAATTCTAGTCAGTTGTATTGGAGAAAAAGTGAATCACACAGTTTTACTGGACTTGGCTACTTTGGTGTCATCTACTTATGAGGGTCCTATCAATAAAATCTGTACTTTTCCATTTAGGGCTTAATAAATAAATCGGAAAAAGTTTAGATCTAAAACACGTTTGAAACCGCAAAACCTGCATGTTGATTCTGCTCTATTCCTCACAAAGACAGTGAAAGGACATTGGGGAAGTATTACTACCTCAAAATACTGCACAGATTATTAAAGATTATTGGGCTGTCAGTCTTCATAGCATCTTTGGGTTTTGAGTACATGCAAGGAAGATATTTCTCAGCTGCTCTGCATGGGAATCATTTAATGCTATGGTATAAAAAACACAGATGGATAATATTTCTGTGAATAAATTTTAATATTTTATGGATTACCAACAGCTTTTCGAGATATCCTGTTTAATTTCAATAAATCTATTTGTGCTAAAATACTTTTCTCTTGTCTCTTATCTATTGTCTTTGATATTTTGTATCGTTCTAACTTTATTTGATTTAAATATTTTTCCATTATTTGAGGCTTAGACTGTAATACTGATTAAGTCTGTGATATGGCAGATAATTGTAGTGTCCCATTGGAAATGCCAAGTTATTGACGACAGTTCATTGGTGAAGTAGTTGAAATAATACTGTGTATCACAGAGTGTCCTGTGTGTAGAGCTGAAGCGTTGCCTTGATTTGAGCATTGATTCTCATACGCACTATTTAGAAACGGGCAACACATTACCCATAATTCCCTTTTCTTTAAATATTGTAACACAAAAAAGTTAAAGAAATGCAATACAAATTCATAAATATATCTACTGTATATACTATATATATATAGCCCACGATCGGTAGCACATCTTCCTTCAAACATTGATACAAAAAATGAATTAGAAACAATAAAAAAAGTCAACACAAAATAAAATAGATTATTTTCTTGAATACATCAATACGCACTGATAATCCTTTGGAGTATCTTGCTAAGCTGATCTGTCGCAGTACTTGTGTTGTTGAGCCCTCAGGAGATGCGAGACATTTTTTCCTAAAATTCCAGTGACCTGGAGACCTGAGGTACGGATCGCTATAGCAATAAATCCCTGGGAAGACCCAAACGGGGGTCCTTTTAAACATATTCTACACAAGGAAAGGTAACAAGCTAAAAATGAGGAGGGGTAGGCATTGAACAAGGATCACAGGTGTCTAAGATTCCTCTGGCTGCTCGGACACTGTCTTAAGCAGGTTCTTGTAGACTTGGGAGTTCATGAATCGAGGATATGAGTCTCTTTGCATTAGCGTGTATATCTGGAGCTGAGCATCATCGAACGTGTGGGATGTTGGCTCCAACATGTTCCTATTAATAACTTCTCGAACTCTGGAGTCCAGGCTCACCTGAGAAAAGCACAAAAATGTGAATATCATCATTTTGATACAGGAAAATCAACGATATTCTTTTGACGTGCTACGGAGGTGCACTCACCTCTTTGGGCGAGAGAATAGAGATGTAGTCTTCGTATATAACCCGAGCCCTCTCCTCAACGATGCCCTTATTGGTTTCCTTACTGAATTCCTCACAAGCCAACCAAAAGAGCATGTTTTCCTCGCTGAATTCAGTGCGCAGAAACTGCCGGAAGGCTCCTCTTCCGACAGGGCAGTGCATCAGTTTGTCGAAGGATTGGCCCCAAGAGTGCACCTCCTCCACAGTGGGTGTTCGACTGCCAACAAACATAGTCTTGTTCAGGTTTACCTCAGTTTATTCTGTTTAGCCTATTCCAAACCTATTCCAGTTCATTTTGACTGAATTGCAGAACATCTTGTAACACAAGAACATATTTGTTTTTAAGCCATTTAACTTAAAGATATGGTAGGCAATTTCAAAGAGGCCAGCAATAGCAACCTAGCTTTGAAAGCATGAGATCCCACCCTCTGTTCAGAGAGCTTGCCAAAGCCACGCCCCCTCCAGTACACGTGAATGCGATGCAAGTACATAGTTGGACAAGCAAGCAGGACATCCAATGATTGCATTCAGACTGAATCATTGCATTCAGACTGAATGCAATGATTGGATGAACACTGTACATTCCTGCACCTTCCACAGCAGGTATGGACCACTTTACGACTTTCAACCAGCATAACAAATTATTCTGCAAAAAAATCACCTTCCCTGCATTTAATTGTTAGGCTTGTTTTATAAGACATCACGTTAGGAGTAACTTTTTGTAAACAAATTATGCTGTTTATTTGGCAAACAACTATTATTATTAAACCATTAAAGCCTTTTTTACTTTTGAATAGTTCTGTTTTTATAGGTTCTAAATGTATATTTATACTTGCCGTATTTTACTGATAACTTGCCATTTTACATCAATGACAGCAACGTGACCAAGAATCGCTATAAATTGCTCATTTTAAGTTACATTTTACAGTAAGTGAATAAAGCCTTGCAGGTTACGAACAGCTGGAATGACTAACCTCTCCTCAAAGTCTGCATTCTCTGCTTTAATATCACAGGATGCTCTCCGGTTCCTCTCTTCTCTGTCTTCATTCCTAACAGTGAGACTGCAAGGTAGTAAACACATCATGATCCCAAGACACCCAACAGTTGGCATTAGGAAGCCTTGGTGTAACTTTCTCCTGCTCTCTTGGAGTTATTTAAGCCTTCCCAATGTTCAGTGTAGCACTATAACTGGTGCTCATTATGAGCTTAATAGATCAGAGCATATCGACTGTCCAATCCACTGAAATGACTGATCTCAAGAGACATTTTTAAAGCAGGTGTTCTGGGATTCCTGACAACTCGGTGGAAACTGCATTACACTCGACACGCATAATAAATAAATGCAGAGTAACAGCGCATCCTGTCAATATTTTATTTCGTTTAATATATAGATCCAAACCACAAAGTAAAATTGAAGCTGCAATTCATCTCCTACACTTCTAAAAAAGGTGCTTCGCAAAGCCGTAGAAGAACCATTTTTGGCCGTATGGTTCCATAAAGAACCATAAAACATCCGTATAATCTTTCTGATTTACAAAAAGATTCTTTGTAGTGGATAATGTGTTTTTAGACCATATAAAGGTAAGAAACAAATGGTTCTTTGGGGAACCGAAAACGGTTCTTCTGCGGCATCACTGTGAAGAACCTTTTAAGAATGGTTCTTTTTAAGAATGCATAATAAGGTGGGTTCCTATCTCAACACAGCTAACCCTGTTAGATAAGAGACAATGGAGAAACTCCTACCGGGAGCAGCTGCAGCAGCAGCACCAGCAGAAGCAGCAGGCGTTAGAACTGCGGTTGCCCTGGTCGGCATGCTGGTTCTGCACCGGGGCTGTGCTCCCCGCCACCGACTCCTGCTGCACCGACATCTGCCTCTTTCGCATCTCCATCCGCTCTGATCCCATGGGCTGCGGAAAACAGGATGTGATTGAGACGGAGCCGCAGTTGGGTGATATTAATGGCTCAACAAGCAACTGTGAGGGTGCAGATACTGTAAGACATTATTTTCCTCAAGTCCACTTAAACATTTTGTGGTTTCCAATGCGGAGAAATTACGCTTTTAAAGAAAAAATGAACGAACAAGTATGTATGAAAGTGGTTTCCATTAACTGATCATGCTGAAAAATAAAAGGATGAGGCTGCAATCCTCATGAGACTGTAAATGCACTCACACTGTATTGGCGGATCATGAATATGTTAACTTGACATGCTGTAACATGTCCATAGTGTTTTAAGAAGACTAACATAACCTAACATGTTATCTCACACTTAATAACCTTCCCACAGCTAATTCTAAACACCTACTGGTCTACTTACACTTAAACAATCTACTTGCCATAACTTGATAAATATGTCAAACGTATAAATAAGACAACAGCAACATTATTTTCAGAATTTAAAAAGGAATTCATTTATTATAGTGTTTGATTCATTCCTTGATTCATTCTCATAACTGATACATTCAAAATATATGGATCATTTCAATATATCAATATCATAAGCATGTTGATGAGACAATTAATAAAATAATTATTATAAATAGTGTTACAGTGCTTCAGCTAACATCCTTAGGCCTACAGCACAGTAAATTTAGACTCGTTGCCATGTGGGTGGGCTCTCTCTTTTTTTACAATCTTTGGTATTTGTACTCATTTAAAAAACACGTCTTTGGGGCTTAAACATGATGACCATCTACACTAAAGGCGATTTTTGAGGCAAAATATAGTGTCCTGGACAGAGTTTTCTTTCCTATAAATGAATTTTGAATTAAAAGACAACTATACGTGACCAACGATCAATTGTTCTGTTCTGAATTGGTGCTGTGTCAAATCCAAGGAATCATGACAGATTCCTAGCTTGAGGGACGAGGCTCGGCGAAGATGTTTGAATATTTGGAGTAGGAGGGGGCGCAGCACGCATCTCGCTGCATCCCTTCATCAGTGATCACAGCCGCGGTGCATATGAAATGTTCAAGCCGTGACTGATGAACTGAAACACGATAAAATACATTCGGTCATTTGCCTTTGAGCATTTTGTCCCCTTGATCTCGCGCACAAGAATGACATTCGTTCATACGGAGAACGGTTGACACGAAACGATGTGTTTGGTTTTAAACGAAGCGAAACAGTCAGAAAAATAAAATCTTATAGCTTGTAATATAAACCGCGTCCTTAACGATGGGGCAAACGGGGAGAATAAAAACAGGTTTCTTTAAAATCACAGGAAGCTGTTTTGAAAAGCAAAAGCGCAATGAACAGCATTTCCATCGAATATCATCGCATTGCAAAGTGCCACCATGAAGCACCGCTAATATCTCTTGATCGCCCTGGACAACCATCGAAAAGACATTTCTGTCAAATATGACATGCCATCTTCAAAAATTAAACCCAAAGGTCGTTTCCATGGATAACTTGTATATTTAAAAAACTTAGTATCCCCATACTTACAATTTCACCATGTATGCCCAGAGATAAGAGATATTCTTTGCCTTGATTACATCCGTTGGCATAAGGATTTTTTAAAGACCGGCTGTTTTTGTCAACGCGCATGCGTCCTTTTGCGAGCCGCGGTGGAGATAGCGTAAATCCTTTGGATGTCACTGATTCATTATGCATTTAAATATACGACTGCAACATTACCAGTAAACCACGACATCTTTAAATATTTTAGATATTCTAAGTGCGATTCTTATGTTAAAGTTAGGCTACTTCACCCACCAACAGGACGCATCTAAAAGCGATCTGTCAGGATATACGTTAGCTCAAAAACATATGAAAACAAACTCAAAGAATGTTTTGCGTGCAGGTTTAACGTTGGCGGAATGGTCACCCGTAACCGCATCAATGATATGAGTGGTCAACAAATGTGGGTACATTTTGTACCTGTACGTCTCACGAGAACACAGTGAAGTGTCATAGATTCTGACGGGGTTTTGATGGACCACGGAGATGATAATTTAGTATACTGAGGTTTACGGAGGTCCCCTAGAAACTGGGGTTGTCCTTAGAGAGAGGCACATTACAAATCTTGTAAATGGTTAAGTTAGAGGCTCTTAGCCAACATTCAGCCATTATAAACCCTTTGGCACAAAATTGGGCTATTTGTGGAATGCTTTAGTGCATAAATTGTCATGCTGGCTGGATTGCACTACGATGACAGCAGAAAGTAATAAAAAAACGGTTCACAGAACGCCTGCCTCTGTCCATGGTCCTGAATTCGCCAGCAAACGCGAGTCAATGCGCTCGCACAAGATTCTAAAAATCTAACATGCAAATAAAACGTGTTATAAAATATATAATTTATTAGTTTTGATTGCATTTGATTGTAATTTATCAGTTCATACGCACGAGGGCCGTTTTGTGCTGATCCCATGGTGCATGAAAACGTTCATGAGTTTATAACGCAACTACAGGATGCGTGCTGACAATTTGCAATCGCTAACGGTCGTGATTCCAGTCTTTACTGGTCTCCCCGCCGTCATCCGGATATCTAAGAGCAGCACTGACATCTGCTGGTGCGGTACACGAATAAACTAAATGTGCAAGACATCAAAAGCGATCCTAGCGTGTACATGTGCAACGTGATATTTAACGCAGATGATGTGCAACGTGATATTTAAAGCAGATGATGTGCAATGTTAATATTCTATATCCGTGGGAAAGAATTAGAAATGTGAAAATATGTATCTAGATGTAATTTATATAGACGGAATTTCATGACATAAGGATGAAATGAATGAACGTGAGAGATACTCATTTCAATGCAAACACTAGGTGGTACTGTTCGCCTGCGTGTATAAATATATACGTTTCCTCATTCTATAGCAGTCATAAGATTTTGCATACCATTTTATAGCTGTTCAGTAGTGATGTACATTGCCATCTATCTTCGTTATCTATCTATGTTTATATTAAGTTGTTGTCTGTTTTCTATTTTGTATCACCAGCAAAGGGTTCGGTAATCCTATCCATTTAAAAAAATCCATGTCCTTAGAAGAGCATGCAGTATAACTACTTATATTGTATGTGCAAGAACTGGACAGCCATCATTTAGCAATGAGTCTACAATCTCTATAAATGACACATACAAACTCTTTAAAAAATCTTCCTAATTGGTTCTTTTCTCAGGCTATACGATCGTATAGACAACCTCTCACATCCACAGAACCTTTCTGTTGCACAAAAGGTTCTTTGTAGTGGAAAAAGGTTCTGCAGAGAATAAAAATGTATTTTTAAGTATCTTTGACTGAAAAATTCTTTGAGGAATCAAAAATGGTTCACCTATGGCATCACTATAAAGAGCCCTTTATAGCACTTTTATTTTTGATGCACTGGTTTCTTTACAGTTAAATATTGATAACTATTGATAGGACATTAAATAAAATATGCAAGTAATATAGAAATATGCAATAACAAGTAATACTAGCGGGTGTTTCTGCAGCTCAACTGGTAGAGCACTGTGCTAGCAGCACAAAGGTTGTGGGTTCAGTCCCCAAGGAACACCAGCACTGATAAAATGTATACTTTGAATTTACTGTAAGTTGCTTTGGATAAAAAGTTGCTTTTCTTTTTAAATGTATCTGTGTTCTCAGTTTCCATCAGCATTTTAAACTGCTTACTGGGTCAGCCTCCAGTGACAAAGTATTGGAATTAAGTCTGAGTCAAATTCTCTTGAATGAAAGGTATCTCTGAAATAATTTCCCATCAAAAAGCTTTCCTAATGTCAATAATTTTGCAGAATTGTTCATCTTGACCTTTACAGTTGAAAGGTCAGGATAAAGAGAAACCAAGAGCTCTGCAGAAGAGCAAAGCTGATTCTAAGCGTCATGTCATTTTTTAATTGATCTCCATGAAGGTCATTATAGTTACTCTTATGTGAGTTTAAGACTCGGCTAAAACACAAACCAGATGTTCACTGAAGTTTGTCCATGGAGGTCTGTTACATAAAACTGTTGGTGATAACAAAGATCTTTAAACTACAAGCGAATTGATAAAGAGTTTTGTACAATGAATATGACAAAACTGTTTAATAACTGAGCCAAGAACAAGAGCTCGCCTGAAACTATCTTTATTATCTGAATTCATTAATAAACTAAATGAGGCTTTCCAATTTCCATTCAGCATGCTGATGATGTCAGAGGGCAGCTCTGTGTGCCTCAGTCTGGAAAAGGTTGTCACATTTACTCAGATGTGTCACAATGAGTGCAAGAAGCCATATCATGAACCGAATAACCCCCCCCAATTCTGACCGTTTGTCAGATATTCTGCAGTCAGCCACCACAAAAGCCTAAGCACAAATAAACCTTTTTTTTATCTACAGTGTATCTTTTGTTTGTGATTGATGCAGATTTTATTTAAACCAAAAACAAATGCATGTTGTATTTATTGCAACTGCCTGTAAGATCTCTCACAAGAAAACAACGGTTTTTAGGAAAGGAAAGGAAGTGACGTGAGGCCAAGTATGGTGACCCATACTCGGAAATTGTGCTCTGCATTTAACCCATCCAAGTGCGCACACACACAGTAGTGCGCACACACACAGTAGTGAACACACACCCAGAGCAGTGGACAGCCATTGCTGCGCTCGGGGAGCAGTTGGGGGTTCGGTGCCTTGCTCAAGGGTCTCACCTCAGTCGTGGTATTGAGGGTGGAGAGAGTGCTGGTAATTCACAATCTCCACCTACAATCCCTGCCGGACCTGAGACTCGAACCTGCAACCTTTGGGGTTTTTTTGTACACAAGTTGTACACACGTGCAAAATATAGGAAGTCCATGTATAGCATGTGCTTTTTTCCATGTGTAGCATGTGCATAATCATCAACAAATGTCCTTCTGATGATGCTTTATATCAATCTTTAGAACTTTTGACAATGTTGCTGTAGAAGCTATTGTAGTCAAACACGACACGTTCTGCATTGTGTTCCACCTACTTGATTCTGCAACCACTTAGCCCTTGTCATCCCAACTGAGACAACAATGCTTCCTGAAATAACCTGATCACTGACAATAACAGCACATAGGAACTATTTTTAGAATTATATAGACATAGTATTTCTTAGTCAAAACCAATCATGTCTTATTGTTGTTAACCTGGCTGCTCTTTTATAATGCTACTGTGACTCTCACATATGGGTAACGTTAAATAATTAAACACCTTACAAGTTTAGACATCAGAGGGGCTGTGCATGCCCTGCCTTACCTGAAAGGATACGTCATGCTTTGATCCATCCTCTGCATTGTTATTTTTGTCCTCATTTTCATAACTTCCTGTTGCCAAGTAATTGTCATTGCGTCGACAGGCCAAGAGAAGACGTCGTAGCTGCCTCCACATGAAGTATGGAGAAGGCTGAATACTCTGTACCACAGAAAAGGGGCAGACTTCGGACTTTAGGACGGTCCTGTTACACGGCATTCCTCATCTCTTCCTTAAGTCTTTCCATGCTGTCAAAGAGCTCACAAAATTCCAAAGCCATAAAGTTTACAATTCCAAAAATTCCAAAAGTTTACAAAATTCCAAAGCCATACTGTTAATTATAATCTACAGCAGTTTAACATACTTTTTAGCAAGTACTTAACAAAAGAACCGCATAAGAACGTAAATAAAACCAACATTTGGTGAGCAAGGCAGGGATTATACAGTACGTGTCCCATTGAGTCTGATCCCCCAGTGGTTCAGGGCACTTCAAAAGCTTAGACCAGATTAAAGACAGGATGTTTGCGTGTCTGTCTTTGTGCACAGCAGGAGGTTAGTACATATAGTTAGAAAGTTAGAAATATATGGATTCTAGTTCTGTATTCTAGTGGTGTTTTCACATCTCAGCCTATGTGGACTTATATTTTTAAATCCCTATAGATATGTTTTTATTTGCCTTTTGATCTGTATATTATATTCTATATTATTGGATCACAACGCAGAGCAATTGAATGAGTCATTTGAGCCCGTATAATTTACGACTCGTACGTAACATCCACTTGAAAGATTATGCTCTTTAAAGGGTTAATGTGTTGCCTGCTCACATGACAGCATCACGTGATTTTGATCCCGTGACGTCTCTTGCGTTTTGACAACTAAAAGGCAGCAGGTAAGTATTGTATTTATTTTTTATTAGAAATACCGTTTATTGGACTTACAAATAATTGTCAGGTACCTGAAATGGTACGTCTGAATGCCGGAATTACCTTTGATGTTTGGTACTTGTATTTAGCTGTTTGCTTACATTAGCAATTACTTATTCTCACTGTGTAATCAACTACAATTGAATTTAACGATATAGCTGTGATTTAACCCATTCAGCGACCAACCACTGGGATGCTAAATAAGTGACATTTTATGGTTTTTATATAGTTATAGTAGGTTTTATGTGTCATGTTGGCAAATTCATTATTTTCACTTTATTGGTTATTCATTTTGTCGTCGAAATTAGGTCAATTAGAAAGAAATTGGCGAGCTAGCTAAAGATGCGTCAATGTTTATGGTTGCTTTAAAGTGTAGCACAGCACAACTGAATGTTGTTTTTTAGTTTATGATGTCCTAATATAGAAGAACAACGATCTTAAGATGGATATCCGAGGGGCAGTGGATGCTGCCGTTCCGACCAACATCATTGCTGCCAAGGCTGCAGAGGTCCGAGCTAACAAGGTCAACTGGCAGTCCTACCTCCAGTGAGTACATCCGAATATCATCACTTCTGCCTTTGTATACCTCCTTTAGATCTGATGGAACAGTTCCATCTCATCTCAATAACGTGTGCCGCACAGTGACTGTGTTTTAACTCTATCAAATAGCCTAATTATACAGCCTTTGTCTGCAGCTTAGTATGCTGACACTGAACTTTTGGAGCTTATGATGCCCAAAAAGTCAGTGGATTAAGTGCTTTATGAAACAGGAACAAGGTCGAAATTCTTTAAGGAAACTGTTTCCGTGTTGTGTCATTCTGTGTCTTGTGACAATTAGGCGGCTCTCACAGTTTTATCTGTATCATTTCTTTGTATCATTTCTATGGTGTCTGACAGCCAAAGAAGTCTACACTGGAATACCTGCAGAAGAAGCCAGGACTGCATAATTATTTATTTCTGCTGGGATTTTTGATTTTGTGCATAACTTGCATCTCTATATCACTGTTGCTTTTTACAGTTTAGACAAACTTCATTTATGTCAGTCAGTGACGTTAGCATTTTAACATTTGAAACAAAATATTTGCGTTTAAAAGTCATAATGATACATGTACAAGATCAGTAGTGCAATAGGGCCCACTAAGGCAATATCCAGTTCACTCTGGGTCATCTGATCACCTGATCATTGAAAACTGTCCCCAGATGACTTGTGGTGCCTTTTGACTCAAAACACTTATATTAAATGTCACACAGAGACCAAACAAACAATAAAAGAGACATTAAGAACAAATGGGTTTCATAAAGAAACTTTATGATGGATGCATTTTGTTGGATTGTCTATTACTGCCCGTCTCTCTTTAGTCATTTTTAAATTTCATTGGTTCTCAGGGGCCAGATGATCTCATCTGAGGACTGTGAGTTCATTAAAAAGTTTGAGGTTGCCAAATCTGAGGAAAAGCAAGTGATTCTGGCAAAAGAAGGACATCAGGTTAATATCTGTTATTATCTTTTTCTGTTGTAGATTTGCCCTGTTCACCCTGTTTAGTTTTGAAAATATGATTTAAAGGGCCCTAAATGATTA
Organism: Botia almorhae; assembly: GCA_036877575.1. Classification (NCBI taxonomy): domain Eukaryota; kingdom Metazoa; phylum Chordata; class Actinopteri; order Cypriniformes; family Botiidae; genus Botia; species Botia almorhae. The sequence goes on from JAZGTJ010008263.1 coordinate 19,194, forward strand.
ACATAATTTAAAGATTTGTGAAGAAAAACATAAAGGCTCACATCGTGTATATACTGTATGTATTGTTACGCAAGATTGTACATTCAGTCAATAATTCTAAAATATTTCATTGTAGTGTGCAAAGACCCTCCTCAACCTTATGGCTCATATATCTAAGGAGCAAACAGTTCAGTACATCCTGACCCTGATTGATGACACACTGCAGGTAAACCATGCACCCATGTACAATTTCAGATATGTTAGAAATACAGCTATAATGCTCATTTTATCATAACCTGTTAGGCATTGGACACGTGCACTTATAGCACATGAATTGACTCTGTAATGATTCAAATTGAGGGGTGCGGAGTGTACTGAAATGAGCGTCATTTAAATATTTCTGTGACTTTTTCTTTTCTCTCCTGAAGTACCGAGTCACAGACTTTGGTTTTGCAAGCATTCAGGATAAAGAAAGGTCCTCGGGTTAGACGTTGATTTATAACATCGCCTTGTCAGGTTCTTTAGATAAATAGCACATTTTGGTCCTGTCACAGATTGATGCTCTGGTGTAGTTATTCTCTGTATATTGCATCGATACTATCTGTTAAGAACGCAGATAGTCAGTCTCAACTTTCAACTGCTGTTATACCGGTGCTGTGCATATAATGACTTGTGGTCCCGCAGCGCAATGCCATTCCGTTCATACGCAAAGTGGATGTAATTCCAAATGCAAAACAAACGGGCTCATCGTTCCATTTAAAAAAATCGATTATAAAAAAACGCTCTCTAAAGGAAATTAAGGGTCTGTCTGAGTGTGCGTGTGCTTTCTCTTCAAATGTCCACAGTAGTGGTGAATTAAAGCCGTTGTTAATGTCACAGATTTTCAAATGACACATCTGCTTTTGACATTATTGGCTGACCTTAAGCAAAACACTTAATGAAGGCTTAATGAATTTAATGTAAATACATAAAATACTATGTTTTAATCAGACCTTTTTTGCTTACATGTGAAGAGATTTTGGGATGCTGCTTGTCTCCTCTTAGTGGTGTAAGGAAACCCTGAAGGTGCTTTTTGGCTGGGTTTCTGTAAAATATTCATTATAGGAAAATGATGACGCATTATCTGATGTAAAAGTTACAACGTTTCTGAGGAAGTCTCGGCTGTCAAAATGCATTTGTGTGTGTGTCTTCTTTTTGGCCATTTAATGACCTTTCTTGTCAATTTATTTTATGTTGATGTATGAAATGGTTCCTTTGCTTCACCACACAGGAAAATCATCAGAGAGTGAACATCATATTTGATTATGCCAAGAAATCGAAGAATACGGCCTGGTCATATTTCCTCCCAATGCTAAACCGCCAGGACCTTTTTACTGTTCATATGGTAAGTTACAAACATTTTATTAATGACTTCTGTAATGATTCAGCTGATTGTTGCACATGCAAAAATTTGCACTACTTGTATTTGCACTCAGAGATCTACATACATATTCAGACTTATATATTTACACATGTCTATATACATCTATACATTTATATTTATCTGCATATTACATTGTCAGTACTGTACACTTTAAATTTTTCAGTTTAAATTTTTACTTTTCTTTCTGTAAGACAGTCGTAAGAAGCATTTCACTACATGTCGTACTGTGTATGATTTTGTATGTGACAAATACAATTTGAATTTTATTTAATATTTGACTTATACATTCTATGTGGATATGTAGTCTACCTAGAGGTTGAACTTCCAACTATGTCTATTAAACATAGTTATTATAATGACCATAACTATGAACTGGTCCCAACTAATGACAGGCATAATTTAAGAAGCTCAATTGATATCATTTAAATTCAGTTACTGAATGGACCTGCTTTGACTTCATATTTTCTTTTTTAAAATAAAAGTTACTTAAGCTTAATTCGTAGAATTAAGTCATTTTAGAATATGGAACAATCACTGTAGTTTCATCTTCGCCATTTCTTTATGATTGCTTTGTAGTGATGTCATAGTCACGGGTCACCAATTTGCCTTTAAGCAATAATTTGGTTCTTGTCATTTAAACGACAACCTGTTTGTGCTTATAATGGTGCAGTTGATTGGGCTATTATTGAAGGCCATTACCTTTTGTTTG
>JAZGTJ010008264.1:8551-21304 GCA_036877575.1 Botia almorhae
TTTTGCAGGGGTTTTGCAGGGGTGTCATTCGGTGCGAGTGAGGTTGTAGGGCGGGGTACGTTGTCGCTGTCATCGGCAGGTGGTGTTATTTGACAGATTAATTGATGAACATCTTGGTCCGAAGATTTTTGGGCTTTCTTTAGCCAATTCCTTATGTCCATAATGAGTATTTTTAGGCTACTGTAAAAAGTCAGCTAAAGAATTTCCTGAGCTGGACGCACAAACGAGTGAATGATTAAAGAGATAGCGTCAATTACGCATCACGATCCCCAACTGAGAACGCTCACAACCAATCAAATGCCGAGGCATTAAAAGCATGATGAAAATAAGATAATTATTTATAAGCTCGTGTGTACGCATTAATTTTGTGAATTTGTGTATACGTGTGCATCTGTCTGTGTGTTCATTAATTTAAAAATTGATACGCTATTAATAATTTTTTCTGAGGGTGCTTTTGCTTTTGTTTGGGGGTGCTTAGCACCCTCAAGCACCCCCGTAGAACCGGGCCTGACTGCAACCCATCTTGAACAAACCAGTATTTGTGATATCACTTACTATATTGCTTTATTTACCCAGCATACCCTAGACTAATGATGAGTATGGTACACCACAAGGCTATGTCAGATTTATTTTCATATTTCATCAGAAATACAGGTCCCCCTGATCCTTCCTAAATTCAATTTATGTCAGTCTCGCTGTTATGTGCTACTACAGAAATGTATTGTCCTACATCTATCATTAAAAGTTTAGAGGCATTCAAGCAATTAACCAGGGTAGACGCAAGCTCTTTATATCTTAATGTGATCCATTATGTTAATAACAAAGTAACTACTGGCATCATTTGGTGAACTCTAAAATTTGCTTAAATTATGGGCTAATTTCTGGAATGGTTAGGCCCAAACAACCAAACAGAATGCAAGGGATGCTGGTAAAATTAAGATTCAATAGCATGACCAATGTGGTAATTTTATTAGTATTGATTGATGTTTATTTACAGTAACATATACTGTAAGAGCTAGATATAGTGAAAACATGGCACTAAGATATACTAAGGAGCTAGAATTGGTCTTAAGGCAAAGTTGAGTAGAAGTAATTAAATAAGACTTCTGTAGTGCAGGTCTCACTACAATATAGTGCAGGGCTTTTTGTCCTTGAAAGGGTTTTCTGAGGCAGGGATGCCCATGAGCAGAGGGTCGTATTTGGCATGCTCTCCGCAGTACCGCATAAGGTCCGCTGAGGCTTTGGATACCTGAATGAGAAGCATCTAATATGACAGACATTCTTGCATGTGCATTTACAATTTTCTTGGTTTTATTTATATAAATCACTCATGTTTTAGGAAAACAAAATGTATTGCTACCTTTATCCTTTCAATTCTGGCCTCCACTCTCAGTTGCTGTACCGTCCTCCTAGCATGAATCAGGTTGTTTGAGCCAGCCATTTTAGAGGACATTTTTGAAACCATATAACTGGAGAGAGAAAGAGAAAACATGGTCTGTTACAAAATCTACAAAGTTAAGCAAAGATGCATGCCTGTTTCCATGCAACAAAGAACAGTAAATCTTTGACACAAGGGAGATTATGGCAACACTGCATTGACAAATTCTACCTCAAAACACACATCTCGTACAGTAAATGAAATCTAGCCTTAGAAAGAATAATTTCACAATAAAAGGATTGATCATTGTTTGGACATTTTATGTAGGACAAATTTTGGTACATTTGGAACATCTGACATTACTGTTATCAATTAGTCAAACGGACGCTCAGTACTGTTCTATTCAGCACATGTATTGCTCTACAAGAGTCTGACATCCTTTCTTATACAAACAATGAGATCGTGTGAAATCTGTATGTGAAAGTTACTGGCAAACATAATAAACTTTATCAAATAAAATGATATAACCTTCTATAGAACCAAGTGAAGCAGAAAGTACCTGTGTACTGAATGTCCGGAGCTTTTAATGGCTCACAATTGGAAAAGTAGTGCCACGTTTCATTATATGACACAGTTCTATGTTTAATATGCTACATCCAGGATCCAGGATCCATCCGGGATAAATTTTGCATTATTTGTAATAAAAATATATATTTTCAACCCTATGAAAACGGTATTATTTAGCAGTTTTTAAACTGCATCTTAGTGACAAACACCACAGGGGACCATATTCACCTGCATCTAGGCATCCTTGACAAACCTCTGATATTTTCAGCCAAGGTAAAAGTTGTTAAAAGACAAACAAGTGATTCTTGACCCAGACTGCACCCTATTTTCTTAGTAGACTCGTGGACAGGTGCATTTTTGTCATTCCCTGCCTTCATTTCAAATATTTTGTTGAAACTACTTCTGGAAATCTATCCTGAAAGACCTGAATCTTTTTCAAGTTTCTTGATTAAATAAGCCAGTCAGACAGGATGTGGGAAACTTGTGTGTAGAGCTAGTTGATTCAAAGGTTCCTGTAATTATTACCTATAATCAGTTTCCAGGTTCCCGTATTCCCTGAATGACAGATGGAATCTAGATTACTTTACGAGTAAAGGACAAGGTGGCAGTCAACATCTATTGTCACTTATGAGTAATATTACACGACAGAGATAATGGCAAAAGTTTTATGCTGGTATCCGGGTCGAGACAAGGAAATATCGCAGCAACGTGCGACTCTGATGGGGTTTTAGGTTACTAGGCTATAAACTTTTCATTCTGAAGGGAGTCGCCAGTTTTGCTTTGCCTTACCTGCCTTAAGGAAAGGTTTGGTAGTGCCATTGTCACACACTGACTGGCAGAACAGGGTTAGAGTGCCATCAATGGGGTCAGGTTATATAATGATAAACACTTTCCCAGAATGCTGTATCTTGACCTCAGTCTATGACAGGCAGACAGCAGACTGTTGGGCTGCAAATCTCCAGTTTAAGCTATCATGCCCATCATGAGTAATAGAAGTTATTACAATTGTATTATTATACAAAGCACTTGCACTTGTTGTTTCTTGGAAAGAATTGGTGAAAACTGCAGAGAAAAATATTATTAGCAAAAAATGCATTTCTTCATGCAAAGATTATGCAGTCGTAAAGTCAACATGGAAAAGTCATCCATTACAGTGTCTAAAACACTGGAACACAAAAACTAAATACATAAACTAAATATAGTAACACAAGATACAAAGTAAATTTTGACTCTGGATACCATCAATTGCAGTATCACACCACCAGAATTTCACAGCCTCACCAGTTTTTTATAGATAGGCAGACAACCTCCACAGATAAAAGTCTTTTAACCAAAAAATTGTCCTAATGGCATTTAGGGGAGTCTCTCTCTAAGTCATAACATATTAACCCCGAGGTCACCAACAGCTGCTAGTACTCAGCTACCCTATGAGTCATGTGATCTTATGGTGACTGCAGCCCTCACAGAACAAGAAGGTGAAGCAAATTAAAACTATAGATATAAACATACATCAACAACATCAATTAAATCTATATGGTATATGGTGGTTTGATTGTATGATACTTTATTGATGCAAGCAGTCTCTGGTTCAAATCCGCCTGTGTATAAAAGTTTAAATAAACCAAACAAAATTGCTACTGCATATCAGTGCAAGTATACCAAAAAGGGGGCACGTTTTGATGCATTGTATATTGTGATTTGGCTGGAATGAAGAGAGGGCTGTGGAGCAGGGTGGAGTGTGAGGGTGGAGCAGCACTAAGCCAAGCTGCTTAATAGAACAGTGCTGTACTGGCTAAAGAGAGATGGAACGTGTTCTGCAAAACACAAAGATTAGCTCAAATAAAAAGCTTTTTTATCATACGCTGTGTTGTTACAACTCATTTCAACCCATGCATCACTTAATGGCCTTTTGATACATTTATGTAAATTCTATTATGTAGGTCAGAGGTCACTTCTAGGGAAAGAAGTCTGTTAAATCCTCAAGGCACAATTCTATGAAAACAACTTACAAAACTACTCATCACTTCATTGTACACATAGCTTTTTGACATACAAGCAGCAGTACACCTTACAATTACACAGTATTCTCCACTGAGAAACGAAAGGGTGTCATGCAGTACAATGCAATCGAGTACATTCTGTATGGGACAGTCAGATCAAGTCTTGAGTTGTAATACAACAAACTGTTTACAAACATCACAACACTAATCAAACATTAAAGGAATAGCTAAATTGTCATTATTTGGCGCTAAATTGTTTGATCTTAAATCTATAATTTAACTTTTTTTGCATTTTTGGGTAAACTGTTACTTTAACTGCAATTCTACATGCTTGTAATTTTGCAATAGATTAACTCACACTTCAATAAAAACTCTTCAACAGATAATTGAGGATTTTGAATAATAGCCCTCACCGATTAAACGCACCATCAATAACGCCAGTTTGCTCAAGCATTCATAAATTCAAATCCTGTTTTGCAGCCCACAGTATGAAGTGTAAAGGTGATGTCATGCACTTGCCAGACCATCATGCAGTATTAATGGCCGAGGCAAAAATAGCCACTGTGTAGCGACTTCCAACAGATGGGAATATGTAAACAAACCCACAAAACGGCCAATGCACACTGAAAAGCACAGGGCCGGGGCTACAATAATGGGCCATTATCAGCTAGTGCCTGGGGCCTAAACAAACACCAGCTCTTGGAGATAATGCCTTATGTACGTCAGCATGCGTGCAGCCTGATAACCAGGAGCTGCATGCTGAGGTTTCACCCTTTTAGAAAGAAATAGCCCTGAGGGGAAAAACTGGTACAGAGGTAGTTCCCAAAGTCAAGCAACCCAGGAAAATTCTGGGGGTGGGAGCAGTTTAATTGCCAAAGAACTATATTTATGTTTTTTTGTGGTGTGTGGAGAAAGAACTCAGAGGATGCAGCTGTGGCCTAGAAGCTGAGCGTATCTGTTGGCGCAATGCCAGACAAGCTGGTGCAACAGAGGTGCAATAAAACTCACAACCATTGTGTTCTCTGCCTGCCACCCCCCACTAAATGCCTCTATTCATCTCAGCAGCTGAGAAATGCACAACTATTGAACTCCGAACAACAATATCACTCCAACAGTCCTCTGCGTTTAGACTACAGCCCTAAAACAAAGCAGTCTTTATGAAACCACAGCCACGGCTAGCTGTGTATGAGTACATCAGATTATATATCGCTTTCTAAGGCCAAAGGTCTGTGTTTGGCCCCTCCCAGTTAATATGTTGGTGGGTTCAATAACAGAAAAAACACAGTAGTGTCACAGAGCAGTGAATAGATTTGGTTTTTACAGGGAGGGTCTTTGTGCTGTTTTATTAGGGGGGCTTCTCTGCAGGAAAAGTGAGACAGAAAAACAAGCAGAAGTAAAAAACAACACATGTAAGACTTCATAAACAATTGGCAAAGTTTGAAAGGATAACCAATAATAAAAAAACAGAGAAAAGGATTTGAACCTGCAAAAATGAATGGGTAAATGGTTAATAATAATTGTTTTTCAAATGGCATTTCTAAAGATAGACTACATTTATCACATCTTCTAAAGAAAAATATAAAAGTTACAAAAGGAATGGCAGTGCAACTGTCATACTGCTAGGGCAGTTTAGGCGGTTCCTAGGGCGTTGCTATGCAGCTGCATGTATTCTGAGGAAGGCTTTCAGCGTGCTGCTATGCGGTTGCAACAGTATTCTGGTTCATGGTAAGGTGGTTTGCTTACTGGACCGAGTCAAAGAGCCTGCCCATTTGGTCTGTATGATATTCTGGTCCCTAGACATGGCTCCTCTTTTAACGCGAGTGTATTTAATTTTTTGTACTGGTCTTTTAGGTTTAGAAAAGTAATCACACACTGTAGAGCAAATGATGCAGGACAAGTTTTTAATAAAAGTGGTTTGTTCAAATTCCCAGCAAACACCACAAAGTAATGCCCAAATCACAAGACTGTGTGGCTGTCTGTGAATTCGTGGGAAACCAGAGCTGATGACGGGAGAGATTTTTCATGATGAATGAATATGTGAGTACACATGAGAACGAAGAAAAGCATCAAAGTCAGAGCAGCTAAACCGAGAAACAAGCAAAGACTTAAAATAAGAAACAAACGGAGATGGGGAGAGTCTGACACGCAGGCTATGCATTTTGCATGTATTTGCATAAACCCTTCATATTCACCAGTGCTTGTGTAACTAACCAACTACTAGCATGATAGTGAGTTTAAACTGCTTATTGACAGATACAACTTCCGTAATGGTGAGCACACGAATATCAACCTACACTGCAAAGTGACAAGAATATCTAAAAAAAAAAAAATTAAGAGAACAGTTCTGAATGTCTCTAGTGATTCTCATGTAGTATGCTTGGGTATTTCATAGAAAGCCTATGGAGTCTGTCTCCTATGAACACACTGCAAGGAATTCCACACGCGAATGCTTTCAGATTCTTTTGCATGTCACATGGACGGATGTGTCACCAGGGGATCAAAGATCTATTTCCATGAACTCATCAGCACATGACAACACCCGTATGATAAATCACACTGCTATGGGTCACAATAACACTGTGCCACATATTTATGGAATAAAGCCTAGAGGAGGCTGTTTCATGTTTGGGTGCAGAGCCACCCGTAATATGGAAAGAACCGCTGCGTGACACAATATTATAAATTCAACTAAAAGACTTTGATTGCTTTATTGGTAGATAGGGAGACGACACTTAAACCTTGACAATCATTAAGTAAACAGATCACAACCCCCCCCATCCTGGAAATACAACAGACTAGAACTAGATTTAAGAAAAATAACAGTGGTGCTTGTCCACGCAAAACTCTTATGATGCTGGCGTTTTGGGGGCTGCCAGCGCATTTGCTATGCAGTTGCTAATGTATTTGTAATGTTTTTTGCGTATTTCTTTGCAATTGCTTGATCTTTAAACCACAGTTGAGGCACAGATTGTACAAACTATTCCAGTGTCACATTGTTTAGTTCTCAACGAACTTGATCTGCCTGCCAATGAAGAACACGTGGAAAAGGTAATGTCAGAGATCTGTGCTCTGTCTGTCTGATTGTGCTCCAAAATCTATTAAAGAATTTGACCCCAACGTGATTTGAACACGCAACCTTCTAATCTGGAGTCAGACACGCTACCGTTGCGTCACAAGGTCGTTGCAATTTTATGCCTGATAAAGTAATAAAGTGTCCAGTAATACAGGTGAGAAGACAAAGTCAAGGACAAATGTTGAGCATGTGACTGAGGGAGGAGTTACACACAGAGACTTTACAGAAAGTACCTTCCTAAAGTGAAGGAAAAGAGAAAGCACCACTGTATATAAAATGAAACTATATGGTGTGGAATGCATTACCTTAAAATTTACCCTAAATTTTTTTTATAAAAATTAACAGAGGATTTTTTTCTTGTATTTAATTAAATTATTAAAATAACCACTCTTGCAAGGGGATAAAGGGCAAAAAGCCCCACAAAGCTGAAAAAACAACATCAAAACTACAGTGTTTTTAAAAAAGTTCCCTTAAGATTACACAGGTAATACTAACCATTAGTATTTTAAAAATCAAGGTACCTACAGCTGTCCAACCAAACAAAAGAAAGCCATGATACAGTACAAATGTGCAAAACAGGAATGAAGTACAGATTTTATTATTTATGAGGTATTTGACCAACACCACGCTTGATCTAACAGCATTAAATATGCAAGAAAAAAATAATGGAAACAATATTGGGTGACAATCACCCAAGATTTCTGTCCAACATGAGAACTCAGGGCATACCAATGATATTCTTGTTACTGGTTATCAAATGCCCTTGAATCCAAAATGAACACCAAGTTAAATAGAGGGCAGGGCTGACAAAGCAAAAGGGAAAGCGAGATGATTTTCCAGACAAAGAGAGCACTTGTTTAACTCTGTACCACCTGCAAGCTCCTTTCTGCTTAAAAAGGAACCCAGAACAAAACACCATGGGGCCCTTTGGCCACCCTAAGTGGGAACTTCTCAAACATAGTATCTTTCTCACAAAACTCCCCTCGTCCTCTCCCGTCCCTCAAAAGCCAAGCTCAGGTCTTTAAAAAAGATGAACAAACTTCTCACAATCCCTGCATTATTCTGTCTGACAGTGAACTTCCTCCTGACTTGCAGAGAGCTCTGTTTGGGAAGTTTGTCACTGCACTTTCTCAGTTTACACCACAGATGGAAGCCACTTCCTTAAGTCTTGCCCATCTGTGCTCCCAAGGGAAAAGATACTTTCCTTACCTGTCTGACAGGAAGCTATTTTTGCCAGAGGGACTCCTGTGTGAAAACGGAAGCTGTGTCCATGTAAGGAAAAGTAGGCTATTAAATATTGCAAGGTCATCGCAGGAAAGACACACCTAAACTTTACAGCAGGTTGAGGTTGGGTTGCAGTCATCAAGAATGCCTCACACGAACGATTGGGAAATCTTTTACTGACTTACTGACTTTACTGACAAGTCGCTCTCGATAAGAGTGTCAGGTAAATTCTTTATAAGTATATGTAATAATGCCAACATTTGTTTGCCTCCAAATAAAGAAAAACAAGCATGTCACTTCTAAATAAATCAGCATGAGAAACAGCTTACAGGGTAACAAATCACAATCCAGTATTGATATCTGCAGGATAATTAGTTTCTAAAGGTTTACAAGTAACTGTTTTTAGTAGCACAATGCATTTTCGAGTTGTGTATGTTCACATCTGTGAACCTATCTGTGAATAGGTCTGACCCCAACCACACTCTACAATGAAAAACTAAGGCCTGCATCCACAGCATCAAGACAGCCAAATTAAGTGCGAGTCACGTATGCCATCTATTGGAGAGAAACAGCCATGCAGCACTGTGGCTTCCAAAACAACATATTTGAGGCCATAGCACTTGGGTGCCTGCATGCTAAAGAAAACTCCACCAGAGCATTTGACTGGTAGGAATCTAGAAGATCAGGTTTGTGGGAGTAGAACGAGATGTGTTAGACAGCAAACAGCATTTCCAAAAACACAACCTTTCTCTCTGAAATTCCAATTGGTTAATCCATGCTTACAGTGCCTTGCAAAAGTATTCATACCCCTTGAACTTTTCCACATTTGTCACATTACAACCACAAACTTAAATGTTTTTTTATTGAGATTAATGTAATAGACCAATACAAAGTAGCACATAATTGTGAAGTGGAACGAAAATGATATATGGTTTTAAAAATTAAGCAAATACAAATCTGAAAAGTGTTGTGTGCATTTGTATTTAGCCCCCTGCATCAATGCTTTGTAGAGCCACCTTTTGCTGCAATTACAGCTGCAAGTCTTTTGGGGTATGTCTCTACCAGCTTTGCACATCTAGAGAATGAAATTTTCACCCATTTTTCTTTGCAAAATAGCTTTAGCTCAGCCAAATTGGATGGGGAGCATCTGTGAACAGCAATTTTGAAGTCTTGCCACACATGCTCAATGGGATTTAGGTCTGGACTTTGACTGGGCCATTTCAACATTTATATTCCTGGATCCAAACCATTCCATTGCAGCTTTGGCTGTATGTTTAGGGTCATTGTCTTGCTGGAGGGGGGAATCTCCTTCCCAGTCTCAAGTCTTTTGCAGCCTCCAACAAATTTTCTTCCAGGATTGCCCTGTATTTAGCTCCATCCATCTTCCCATCAACTCTAACCAGCTTCCCTGTCCCTGCTGAAGAAAAGCATTCCCACAGCATGATGCTACCACCACTATGTTTCACAGTGGGGATGGTGTGTTCAGGGTGATGAGCAGTGTTACTTTTCCGCCACACATAATGCTGTGCAGGCCAAAACGTTCAACTTTGGTCTCATCTGAGCAGAGCACCTTCATCCACGTGTTTGCTGTGTCCCCTACATGGCTTGTGGCAAACTGCAAACAGGGCTTCTTATGTCTTTCTTTCAACAATGGCTTTCTTCTTGCCACTCTTTCATAAAGGCCAGATTTGTGGAGTACACAACTTATAGTTGTCCTGTAGACAGATTCTCCCAGCTGAGCTGTGGATTTCTGCAGCTCCTCCAGAGTGACCATGGGCCTCTTGGCTGCTTCTCTGACCAGCACTCTCCTTGCTTGGTCTGTCAATTTAGGTGGACGGCCATGTCTTGGTAGGTTTGCAGTTTGCAGTCCCTGACCTGTCTGGTGAGTTCCTTGGTCTTCATAATGCTGTTTGTTCACGATTATTCTCTAACAAACCACTAAGGCCTTCACAGAACAGGTGTATTTATACCAAGACAAAATTACAAACAGGTGGACTAATTAGGTGACTTCTGAAGACAATATATTGCACTGGATTTTATTTAGGGGTATTAGAGTACAGGGTACAGTTTTAGTTTTCGTTCCACTTCACAATTATGTGCTACTTTGTGTTGGTCTATCACATAAATCTCAATAAAAAACATTTTGGTTTGTGGTTTTAGGATGACAAAATGTGAAAAAGTTCAAGGGGTATAAATACTTTTGCAAGGCACTGTACATCAAAGTGCAAAGCAGCAAGTTCAGAAAGTTTATAAAGATTAAAAAAATGACTGGGGTATTTACAAAGATTTTAATGAGAAAGAAAACTTCAAGATATAAAAGCTATAGAAAACAGAAAAAACTCAATAATCAGGTTTGTTACACACATTTCCCAAAAATTTCCTATTTTTGAGAAAGATTTTACCATTAGATGGCACCACAGCATTTTAAATACCAGGCTTTCAACAACTACACAAATTTGGCAAGGAATGTCTCTGCCCAAAATCCCCTGTGGAAGTAAAAGAAGATCTTTCATGCAGACACTACAGATTTTATGACCAGTTCCTTATGCACAGACTTATTTAGACTGTTATGTTTGGTATGTGAGACAGAAACAAACATCTCTAACAGTGGAAACACATGATGGTTTTGACAAGGGTGATACAATAAATTCTTTCATCAAACTGGGACGGGATTCTAGTGAACATAAGGTAGAGTTCTCTTCACAAATTCTCATTGATCTTATCCATAGATCTCCATTATCCATTGTCCATCTTATGAACTGTACACATTTACTGCACTCTGCAAACACTAACAGACATTTAGAACTCAAATGATTAACTAAAGTAGGTAAAGGAAAGTCACAGTGAAACATCAAGGTTAACATTATTGCACACAGTGTGAAAAACACACTGATTTGTGTTTTTCATTGACAATTTGATTTTAAATGCTCAGCTTTTCACTGAAAAACATTTCGCATGCAGTAAACACGAAAACCACTGACTACAAAAAATGATACTTAGACATGTAACGCCAAGCTTATGTAGCTTTAATCTTCTGATTAAAAACTCCCGAGGCAGATTCAGATGATGGTATCAGAAGATGTAACGACTGAGTGCACCTGGTTTCCTGTCGGCACAAACATTGTTTTCAGGAAGGGTCTTTCAGTGAAATGGTGTCGTACACAGAACTTTATTGACGGATCAAATCACAGTTTTAAAGCCATCCCATTTCGTTTTCATTAAAAAATGTTGATGTAAACCAGTGAAATCATGTCATTACTGCAGACCAGTGACTGTCCTCGTCTTAAAGGTACTTAAGCATAGTAAGGACAGTCAAACAACCAACATCTAAACATCTGAATGTTTTGCCATCAGACTGTATCATTTACACAACACAGAGCAAGTGTAACTTCATCACTAAGTTTAATTACTAGATTTTTTATGAATGGTCAGTAGGACAACTAATTTGACTAGCTGTCTGTGCACAAGGTTAGAGCCGGAAGAATTATATCAATGTCTGGAGCAGCTGTCCTTAAGTTTTATCACAGTATTGTAGATCTTTCTTTAATTAGATCCAGAGTGTGAGAGTAGTGGTTAGATTTCCTTTCTCCTGTGTAATACAAAAGGAGACAATTGTACAGACTTTACAAAATTTAAGTCATTAAGCACTGAAAATTTTGATATTCCTGATACACTCGTGAGAGAAGTCACGGCTTCCAATTTGTGCCCAAATTGTTATTTTGAGTCAAATCTCTACAATGATCCAGTTCATGTGATGACTAATTTGTTCACAAAACAGATTGATACAGTTCTCCAGTTCAACATGCTGATCCAATGACCCCCTTCAAACTATAATGACTCACCTTTGTGTGAGAAACAGACTGAATATTAAAAGACTAAATTCAAATGGACCTTTTGTGATGTTTTGCATTCTTTTTCCTATACAATTCTTAAATTCTTATTTTGTTCTTAGTTTTACAGAAGACATACAGACATATGGGTGAACTTTATCTTTAAATAATGCAAGATATAACAACACTTTTGAAGAAACCAAAACGGTACAACATTTAGTTTCTCAGTCCAATTGAGAAAGAGTATGAACTATTGAAACAATTAGGAAAATAAACTACGATTTACTGACATTTTATGACATAATTATAGTGTTTCTATATAATTGTAAAAGTGGATATGCTGGACAACATCAACCGTAAATCACAAAAGATAAGCTAAACTGAAAGTTTGCTGTGTCACATAACTGTCATAACATGCAACTCTATGCAATACATTTTCTAATAGGAAAATGCCAGGTTTTACAGAATGAAATGCAAAACCTGGCATTAACAGTAACATTCACCAAGAACAAGCAATAGCCATCTCTGAATAAAAGGAACACTTTAACCAGCAATACAATTTCTGTTATTATTTACTCTCATGTCTTTATGTCGTGTTAGACTCATTTATCATTATTCCTTCTTGAAACACAAAGCACAAGACTTTAAAGAATTTAAAAGCTCTTTCTATACAGTAACTGC
>JAZGTJ010008265.1:367-14495 GCA_036877575.1 Botia almorhae
GGGGTTATGTGGTCATATTTTTTTGATTTAGTAAGCACCCTGGCGGCTGCGTTTTGAACTAGCTGTAGTCTGTTTAGTGATGATGCAGGACAGCCACTAAGTAGTCCAGTCTGGAGGTCATAAATGCATGGACTAGCTTTTCAGCATCAGCAATACACAATATATTTCGTAGTTTATACGAAATATATTGTGTATTACGAAAAAGAGTTTGTGGCCTCACAAACTCTGGGTTGGCAGTATTCAATGATGCAGGAAACTGTCAAAGTGTGTGTGTGTGTGTGTGTGTTTGCATGGTGCTGTAAATGTATGCACCCAGCACACATAAATGCCATTAAGATGTATTTTAACACATAGGCAAGTTGTAATGGGTTGGTAAATATCCAAGGCTCTTTTTGAGTCCCAGCCCACCCCTGGCTAAGAGATTTTTGTTATTAGACTTTCTTAAAGAATATGAAGGTGACATTGACGTAGACAAACATAAGCCTATTCTATATACTCAGAACATGTCATTGATGAAATCTTAGAACATTTAGGATCCACTGACCAAGCCAAATGGGATTACAGTATGGATCAATGAAGACAGTGGCTTTTTGTGGCAGCAAAGTTTGAATTTTTAAGACGTATAAAATAAGTCAAATTGTACTTACTATTACTATTAATTAACAATATGTATTTTCTTAGAGAGTTTAAATTAGGTTTTGGGTTAGTTGCTAGTAATTATGCATTATTAACTGTTTCTATAATAAGTACAAGTAATACATGTAACAGAGACACTAAAATAAAGTGTTACCGAAAATTCTCTTAATTTACTCACCCAGATGTCATCCCAGATGTTTAAGACTTTCTTTCTTCAGCAGAACACAATTAGAGTTATATTAAATATTAGAAAAAAAAGGAAAGAAAGTCTGTGATGGCATAAGAAAGTCTGGGAGGGTAAATTATGATTTATTTATTTTTGATGTGACCTGATTCTTCATCTTGTTTACATTTTTACAACATGTTTACTCCACTGTACTCATTGTATCATTAAAATGGACCATCATTTTGAGAAAAACAAACATTTACTTTAGTTAATGGGTGGGCTGTGCAACAATTCTAAAGGTTCAACTAAGAGAAGTCAAGGATAAGATGGAGCTCATGTGAGTGTGACAACTTATTTTTCTCCTAGAACTTGTTGTCCCAGAGTCCACAAAATGTTTGAACATGTGCTAGGATGTACAGGATACAGATATTAACAAGACCTCAGAAACAGCCTAGTGATGGTAGGACTTGTCACAGTATTCTTGTCTCTGGACAAGCTCTGACTTCTCGTATCAACTTAAAACAGGAGGTTCATAAGTGGCCAGCAGAAACAGACATTGTCTTGTGGAGGGTAGTTCAGCTCCTGTCAGCCAGAAGCCACTAGCTCTATGGGTTGCCATGTGAAAGTCAGCGGGTTGGTTGAATGGGATTGAGGGATTTAGATTGGAAAGGTGTCTACCTGCTTAATATAAATAAGAACCACAAAATATAAAAAGCTCTGACACTCCAGAATAATTGCCATTCTTCTCACTGTTTACTTTTTTGTCAATACCTTTCACAGTTTTGCTAATGTGCCACTGATTGTCTTGTTGACTTGCTGTGCTGCTGTTGTATATACTCTGGAGAAACAAAACACTTTCTATGCAATAACATTGAGGGGTTTGGTAAAAAAGCCTAAAACACATATAGTGCACCAGTGTTACTAATTATATACCCAATAAAAGCAAACAATTATCTATACATACATATTGTTATATAAATATTGTCAGTGAGTCAGATGCTAGTTCTAATGAATTTAGTTAGTAATTTGTTTTGCTGATTCCAACTAATTGCTTGTGAGTTTTTGAGATTGTTGTCATAAGAGTCATTTACTGTGAATCAGATTGCACTTGCTGAATGTTTGTGCTGAAAGATGTGTTCTATTAATTCATCACATTTAAGTGCAAATTTACATATAGAGTCAAATGACATTTCTTTTGCTGTGGTGATGTAGATTCAACAGTGGTGCATTTGTATTCTTGTCTTGTCATAGAGACAAAGTATAGACTGCTGACATATAAGGAGAAGAAAAATCTATCTCTGCAATTAACAAGATTAATAATAAAATGCATTTGTGGAAAACGGCTTTAATTTTTGTGAAAATTTTATAATAACTTTCATTATTAATTATTTCCCAAACATAATGAAATTAATAACATCATGTCTACTGAGATATAAATATTATATAACAAATTTAGCTCCTATAGGCTATCATCAATAAAATAAATACAGTTCAGAGCAAGCTGCTGTAAATATACTGTATGTATTTGAGCTAGCTGCAAGCAATAAGTAATCGCACTAGATCATAATTAGGATGAAAGGATAAATTGCTGGTATAGTATATAATGTATAGTATTTATAACTATATGAATGTAACTACTCATCCATCCAGTGCTGCTCCAGTACAAAGTACTTTATTAAACATAGGGTGCATTAATACAATATCCATTGCAATTACTATGGTGTGCACAAGTCTGTACTTGTAGTTTAACAACAATATTATGTGATGACGGTGGGTTGGGGTGTGGTTAGGGGGGACCCAGCGATTATTTGACCTATCCCTGTTCTAAAGTAATAGATTTTTTTTTAAACGTATAGAAATATCCACCACAATATATACACTGCTAGGCTGAGCATTGATATATGAGTGCTCAAACTTTAGCTAAAATCAAACGTCTGGGGTCCTTGACAGCGCTGTGCAAAAGATCAAGTATATGAGATTGCCTCCACTTCTCTGTTTGCTAAAATAAATGCAGTAATGAAATGCTGGCACAGTACTGCTTGCAGGGGGGTTTGGGTTAGAGTGCATTGTAACTCACACACAGACACTAATGAGGTTGAGTCTGTGTTTGTGTGTCCAGAAAAAGGCTGAGACCCTGCAAGCCAGCCTGCCAGATAATTGCACACTGGTGGCCCAGCCACTTGGTAATCTCAACACATGGACAGAAAACACACAGCCTGATAAGGCAGCTAAAAAGACCATCCATCATTCCTGGTGCAACATGGAGTCAGACAGTCTGTGAGGTTGCCTAGACCAAGCCAGTGCTCAGGCTGTGACAGAATACTTCTGTTGTGTTTGAACTCATTAGATGCTGCTAAGACACTTGTATAAACATAAGAAAATAACACCACATCACTCATGTTGAGTAATGAATTAAAGAACTGTCAAATATCTACACCATAAAAAATGTCAGGTAATCTAAGAAATGTAATGTCATGCAGTAACTTTAAAATAAACTGCTTAATTCAAGTCTAATATATTTCTAAATTTACCTGAATCAACCTAACTACAGGTAATCATTCATGTGAGGAGCTTAAGAAGAAGAATTCGGGACTCACTAAAGTTTGGAACACAACAGGATGATCACATGTCCTGGAAAAGTCCTAGTTCAGTTCCCGGTGTACGACACTACAGAGAGAAAATTCTTAATTTGCCAATACTTTCATTCTAGAACATCTTTCATCAAATCAGTCTTCAATGTATCTAGTTGCCATAACAATTGTAAAAAACAATAACATGTTTCCTGTTGCATGCTGTCATTACCTTGGTGCAAGCATCCTTCTCAAGCTAAAAAATTAACAAACGAAATCGCAAAATAACATTATTTTCAACCACAAGGCTTCTATTAATTTCTTCATGTAAACATAAAAATGTGTTTTGCTGTCCATGTAAATATTCATTTTCTGTCATCCCAAAGGTACATTAGACATGGCAGATCACAAATTTGGCAGACACACAATTATTACACTGTGAAAGCACCTGAATGTTATACCAAGGCGGAGCAACTCCCTACCTTACCCATCCCTGCCCCGTGCCTGGTCAGAATTTAATTGCACTACCAATTCCAATTGGCAATTCCAGCAGGATTTCCGTTTGGCGGTTCCCCTGTGTGCCTCGGCAGGCCGGCGCTCTGAAGAGAAAATTCCTCACAAGAGAGCATTCCCTCTAAATAGCTCCACGGACGGTGTGCACCTTTTTAAAGATGTCTTTCCGTCCGTGTGTTTCTGGATGCGGTCGTTTCCTGACTTTATCCGATGGCCATGAGTGCTGTGTCGCATGCCTGGGCAAACAGCATGCTGAGGCAGCGTTCACAGTGGGGTCATGCCCTCATTGCAAGAGCATGCCCATCTTGTTGCTGCGGTCACGGCTGTCTCTCATGGTGGAAGGTCGAGCCCCCTCTGTTGCTCCCCAGTCGATTGGTTCCTGGGAGCCGCTCGGGAAGTTCATTCCCGTCCCGCCCCAGTGCCTTTCTTCCCGGAGGTGCACACAGAGGTTCAGAAGTTGTGGAAGGCACCTTTTTCTGCCTGAAGCCACTTCCCCTCCACTCTCACTACCCTCGATGGGGGGACTGCCAAGTGGGTACGTGGAGATCCCTCAGATGGAGCGTGCAGTTGCGGTGCACCTGTGCCCGCAAAATGCTGCTACCTGGCGGGAGCGACTGCGTCTCCCGTCCCGAGCTGGTAAGATCACGGCGGCGCTCCTGCCAAGGCTTACCGTGCGGCGGGTCAGGCAGCCATGCACCGCTCCTTCCCCCGGTGGAGGGCCGGGTGGAGAATCTTTTGCTCTCTTTTGTTCCGCCTGCCAGGCAACCGCCTGTCAATAAAAGAGCAGTTTCCTCGCCCTCTGGGCCATACTGGATGTTGCCCGACAGTGAGAGACGCATTGCCTCTTCACTCCCGGGCTCGTCCTTCGCCACGGCGGGTGCGTTTGCAGGGCGTGGCCCCTCCTCATGCACTCCCTGCCCAGTGGCTCAGCCTCCTTTCCGGTACTTCTTCAGGCATGTCTCTCGCCCCTCTGGTACCACTTGCACGAAGTGCCCACTGCCGCAAGCCTAACTCACCGCTGATTGGCTGGGACACATATCGGCTCATCAGCAAGAAGCTGAATGAAAGCGAGCGCCTCTCGGGCAGATGCCCATTGGCGCGTTTTTTTCTACGCAAAGGTGATAGGGCTCTCAAGCAAGACCCCATACATCAGTCCATTGACGTAATGTCTCCGTTCCCTCCTTCAGGGAACGGGGGTTACATATGTAAGCAGGACGGTCATTAGGCAGATGCTGATACTTCTTCAGTAAAGAATAATTATGTTGGCTTAAGAATCTCTTATATCCAAAGAGATATAACAGATATATGAATGATGATACAAACAATGGAGTCCAGGAGCTAGCAATGACGATGGAAATGATGTTACAGGTGAGGCACAACACAACACACACAGGAGAACACGAAGGAGATCAGGGAAACACAAACTAACTGGAGCAGGTAAACGATGCATGGAGATAAGTCCGTATCCGTGCTTTAGACCAGACAATGAGGTAGTGAAGTGTGTGTGCTTTTATAGTGTCCTTGATTGGTGCCCGGTGCAGGTGATTAGTATTTCGGTGAATGTGATTGCTAAATGTGGGCGGAGCCTGGTGCTTCCATGACAGAATCCCTCCACAGACCGCTCCTGTGTGCTGAATACCCTGACGTTGTGGTGGACGTCATCGAGAGCCAGAGCCTCTGTATGTGAAGTGTGGATTTCTGTCAACAGATTGGAGTCTAGAATATCACTCCTGAGTATCCAAGACCTCTCCTCGGATCCGTATCCTTCCCAGTCCACCAGATATTCCAGTCTACCACCACAATGCCGGAATCTCAGGATCTTTTTCACAGAATAGACAGTTTCATCATCAATGACCAGTGGAGGAGGAGGCTCATCTCTTAGCGCAGGCTCTGTGAAAACAGGAGATAGGGATGAGTGGAATGGTTTCAACAGTGATACGTGAAATATGGGGTGGATGCGGTATTGTGGTGGCAGTTTCAATTTGTAGGTGACTGGGTTGATTTGTTTGAGGATGGGGAAGGGGCCAATTAACCTGAGACTCAGCTTCTTGCAAGATTTTCTTAGCAGATGTCTTTAGTGGATAACCATACTCTTTGTCCTGGTCTGAGTCCCAAACTCTCTCACTCTCCTGGAACCAATGATTAATAGACGGGACCTCAGATGGTTCCCCCGTCCAGGGGAATAATGGTGGTTGGTAGCCGAGTATGCACTGGAAAGGGGTGAGATTCGTGGTAGGTTGCCTGAGGGAGTTCTGTGCGTACTCGGCCCAGGCGAGGAATTGGTTCCAGGAGTTCTGGTGACCATGGCAGAGGGTATGCAAGTAAAACCCTATATCTCCTGGATTTTTTTCTCTGTTTGACCGTTGCTTTGAGAGTAATATCCGGAAGATAGGCTTACAGTCACACCTAGGAGAGAAAAATGATCTCCACACTCGTGAGATGAATCGTGGTCCTCTGTCAGAGACAATATCCTCTGGAATGCTAAAGTTTCTGAATACCTGGTTAAATAATGCCTCTGCAGTTTTTATGGCTGTTGGGAGTCCTTTTATGGGTATCAGACAGCATGCTTTGGAGAAACGATCTACAGCCACCAGAATGCACGTGTTTCCATCAGAAGCAGGTAGATCTGTACTGAAATCTACTCCTAGGTGTGACCAGGGATGCTGAGGAGTGGGTAGAGGTAGGAGTTTACCTGATGGTAGATGTCGAGGAATTCTTGAGATGGCACACTCCTGGCATCCCCTCACGTAACTTCTGATGTTGTTTGCCACATTAGGCCACCAGAAGTGATCTTGGAGCAGTGAGAGGGTTCTATTGACCCCAGGATGACCAGTACCCAGAGAGGTGTGTCATATGAATGAGTTGGATCCGTTGACTTCATCGTGCAGAGACCATTGAATCATTGAGACTGAATATTAGACTGGGAGGAATGATGTATCCTGGATTGTTAAATAGTTCGTCTGGAGAATATAGTCTGGATAGTGCGTCTACTTTGGTGTTTTTATTCCCTGGACAATATGATATTGTAAAGCAATTACAGCATGTGAAGAAGAGGGCCCACCTGGCTTGTCTGGGGTTGAGTCGCTTTGCTTCTCTCAGGTATTCCAGATTTTGGTGGTCTGTATAAACCAGAAATGGATGGTGGGCCCCCTCCAGCCAGTGTCTCAATTCTTCCAAAGCAAGCTTGATTGCTAGAAGTTCTGTTTTCAATATCGTAAATCTGTTCCGCTGGGGATAACTTCTTAGAGAAGGCGGCACATGGATGGAGTCAAGAAGGTTACCCCTGCTGCTGAGATGGCACCATTCTCCAACTCCTGATAAAGAAGTGTCCACCTCTACGACAAAAGGTTTTAATGGGTCAGGGTCGACGAGGAGTGGAGCTGAGGTGAATGCTTCTTCATGGCTTATGTGGCTTCAGTGTTCCAGGACAGAGACTTGGGTTTGCCTTTTAACAAACTAGTGAGAGGAGATGTAATGGTATTATAATTTGCAATGAACAATGGTAGAAATTGGAAAAACCTAGAAATCTCTGGAGTTCTCTCTGGTGGGGATTGACCAGGTCGAACATTTGGTTTTGGCAGGTTTGTAAAACATTTATCGAAACACTCCTTACCCCACTTCAGGACATCTCCGGAGGACCAGGATATTGATGGGTCATGTGAAACGAGCCACGGGTGCCCTAATACAACTCCAGATGTAGATCTCTCTAGAACCAGCAGAGAAATATCTTTGGAAAGAAGTAGACCAAATTGTAATTTAATGGGACCCACCACATAACATACGTGTCCTTGGCCAATGGGGTTCCCGTCTATAGATTGCATCTTGTACATGGTTTTATTAATCCTTTAATGGACAGACAAGTATGGCTGTTATGGTCCAGTTGCATAGGTTCCGGTTGAGGTTCTGGAGGGCTAGAGTTTTCTGGCTGGCGGTAGCAAACTGGCGGATGTTGAGATTGTTCCTCCATACATACATGAATCCGATTAGTAACAAATGGAAACTTGAATGAAACGCTCTAGTCCCATTGTGCCAACATAAGAAGAAAGATGTAATCGGATAGAGGGATTCAAACATTGACAATAGGTTGTCAGCAATGAGCATTCATTCCATCCACTACATGAAGCTAGAGTTTTAAATTTTAGGGCATAATCTTCTATTGAGGAGTTACCTTAACTGAGGTGGTATAGTTTCTCACCAACAAAGGAATCCCCCAAAGGAAATCCAAACACCTCTCTGAAATGAGTTATAAAAGTATCTAATGACAGAGTTGCTGGTCCGTTCTGCTGCCATAGCGATTCAGCCCACTGCAGTGCTCATGGTCTCAGATCTTAGTTCTTTCAGTAGGGATGCGATGTGGTTGCATTTTCAGAGCGGGGGAGCATTGGAGGAGGACTGGATTCACCATGGGACTGGCCGTGTAAATCATCCCAGAAGCGGAAGTGGCAGGAGGTGAAATAGGTGCTGTTGTTGACATGGATGTTGTGTGGATAACCCGGCGTAGTAAATCCACCAGTTCCTGGATCGGATCCTGTCGGTTCCATTATGTTGGTCTGGTCCACTGTAATGGAATGCAGACTCAAACACAAGATGTTAGTTTACCGACAGGCGTATTTATTGAGTTGGATAATGTAAACAGGTACGTATGATGATAGATTATTTATAGAGATATTACAGATATATGAATGATGACACAAATAATGGAGTCCAGAAGCTGGCGATGACAATGGAGATGATGTTACAGGTGAGGCACAACACAACACACACTGGAGAACACGAAAGAGATCAGGGAAACAAACAAACTGGAGCAGGTAAACGATAGAGCATGAAGATGAGTCCATATCCATGGTTAAGACCAGACAATGAGGTAGTGAAGTGTGTGTGCTTTTATAGTGTCCTTGATTGGTGATAGGTGCAGGTTATTCCTAATTTCTTAAACTTTTTATATTATTTTTAACTTTTAGTCTAAGCTTTCTAAAGACCAAAATTTGTTCACAAACTTTACTCTTGTTTATTTTTTACAGTTAGTTTGTTAAAACTGTCATTTAAAATCTGTTAAAAATATTTAATGTATTTATTTTCACACATTTCCTTTGTTAAATATCACATTATATGTAAAGCTGCTTTGAAGCAATGGAACATTGTGGATAAACATGCTATATACACTGGCCAAAATTGAAAACACTTTTGTTTTTGCCCCCATTTTTCATAAGCTGTTAGTGAGCACTTCTCCTTTGCAGAGATAATCCATCCACCTCACAGGTGTGGCATATCAAGATGCTGATTAGACAGCATGATTATTGCACAGGTGTGCCTTAGAATGGCCACATTAAAAGGCCACTCTAAAATCAAAATTTGATTTGAAAAATTTAAAAACCAGTCAGTATCTGGTGTGACCAACATTTGCCTCACGCAGTGCAACACATCTCTTTCGCATAGAGTTGATCAGGTTGTTGATTGTGGAATTTTGGTCCACTCCTTTTCAATGGCTGTGTGAAGTTGCTTGCGAAGTTGCAAAAAATATTGGCAGGAACTGGAACACGCTGTCGTATACGCTGATCCAGAGCATCCCAAACATGCTTAATGGGTGACATGTCTGGTGAGTATGCTGGCCATGCAAGAACTGGGATGTTTTCAGCTTCCAGGAATTGTGTACAGATTCTTGCAATGTGGGGTGGTGCATTATCATGCTGCAACATGGGGTGATGGTCGTGGATGAATGGCGCAACAATGGGCCTCAGGATCTCATCACGGTATCTCTGTGCATTCAAAATACCCTCAATAAAATGCACCTGTGTTCGTTGTCCATAACATACGTCTGCCTATACCATAACTTCACCACCACCATGGGCCTCTTGATCCACAACGTTGACATTAGCAAACCGTTCACCCACATGCTGCCATAAATGCTGTCTGCCATCTGACCTGTACAGTGAAAACCGGGATTCATCCGTGAAGAGAACACCTCTACAAAGTTAAAGACGCCATTGAATGTGAGCATTTGCCCACTCAAGTCGGTTACGACGACGAACTGCAGCTGGTGGCTGGTCTAAGACAAACTTGGAGGTGAATATGCTAGATGTGGAGGTCCTGGGCTGGTGTACTTACACATGGTCTGCGGTTGTGAGGCCGATTGAATGTACTGCCAAATTCTCTGAAATGCCTTTGGAGACGGTTTATGGTAGAGAAATGAACATTCAATTCACGGGAAACTCTGGTGGACGTTCCTGCAGTCAGCATGTCAATTGCATGCTCCCTCAAAACTTGTGACATCTGTGGCATTGTGCTGTGTGATAAAACTGCACACTTTAGAGTGGCCTTTTATTGTGGCCAGCCTAAGGCACACCTGTACAATAATCATGCTGTCTAATCAGCATCTTGATATGCCACACCTGTGAGGTGTACATAGAAAAAGTCTTGGATCTTTGAGTTCAGCTCATGAAAAATGTGGGCAAAACCGAAAGTGTTGCGTTTATAATTTTGGTCAGTGTAAATAAAATAAAATTGAAATAAAAATAATGTATTGGCAAAAAAACTGCATAGAATGTAAGGGTCTTTAGAGGCACAAAAAAATCCCTGAATTTAATTTAAACAGAATGACAAATTTGGTTGTTTATTTAATTATACATTGTGTATTACACATACTATATAGCTACACAACTTGTCTCTCTAAAAAACAGAGACAAACGTTGAGTACAAAATAAAATGGCATCCTCACCCTAGAACTTCCCACTTAAACATAAGGCAAATAAACAAAAAAATAAAATAAAACACCTTTTAATACTTCAACAAAAGAAAAAGTAAATTAAAGCAGTTACTCAGCTTGGAGTTTCAGCACAACACTGCTTGTCAACAACAATGCACTTTAGTATACAAGGGTTATCAATCAACAGAGAAAAGTTTAATTTTGCACCACAACAACCATAGAGATTCAAAAAGTAACACCCACCACAAGTCTGGAGCAGGGGAAAAGTGAATCTCTCTCCACATTGTTCCTTCTGCTCTTTTGTCTTTATTGTGTCTCTGCAGCACACTCTTTGAAGAGCACCACCTGTGGCCAATTGCAACTTCCAAGCAAGCAGAGTGTGTGAGAGACAGAGAGGGGGAGAGAGAAAACACACAGGGAAACACCACAGCACCCAAAAGGGGCAGGAAAACACACCTCAAACATGAATATTAATATAATACACAGGATGTAACACCCCCACCACTAAGAATACAAACCAACGTTTGTAAATCAACACTTTCAGTCTTACCGTACACTAGGCAAGTGGATACAAGGTACAAAGAGAGAACACCACAATTATACTCGAGAGAGCAACCGCCATAACATTTTCAGTGCCCTTCTT
Source organism: Botia almorhae (assembly GCA_036877575.1). NCBI lineage: Eukaryota > Metazoa > Chordata > Actinopteri > Cypriniformes > Botiidae > Botia > Botia almorhae. The sequence goes on from JAZGTJ010008265.1 coordinate 11,599, forward strand.
GTGCCAAATATCTAGGTTATACTCCTGGACAGTGACCAAAGAGTTATGGCTAAGGGCTATTTCCCAAATAAACTGGGTTTAAAAAAAGTGTTGAAGTGCCAACAAAAGTGCCAAGGCTTCCTTTTCAATTACACTGTAGTCCTCATGCAGCAGAAGTGCCCCAGATCCAGTAGCACTTGCATCCACCTGCAATCTGAAAGGAGTCTTAAAATTTGGAGCAGACAGAACAGGGGCATGGTAAAGGAGGTCTTTAGCAGCATTGAAGGCAAGTTCACAATCACTGGTCCACTCAAACCTTCTATTCGTGCTAAGCAGGTCTCTAAGGGGAGAGACTAGGGCAGAGAAATTTGGACATAAGCTTCTGTAATACCCACTCATGCCTAGAAAACGTCTCAACTCCTGCTTGTCACAGGGCACAAGAAATTCAAGGATGACTGAGATTTTGGTTACAGGTTTCACCACTCCTTGACCAACTTGCTTACCCAAGTATGTGACGACAACTTTTGTAAATTCACATTTAGCAAGATTTAGGGTCAACGAGGCAGCAGTCAGGCATTTAAAAACCTTTATAAGGATCTTCACATGATCTGTCCAGTTATCTGAATATACCACACATTATGCTGGAATGTGGCAGGTGCATTTTGCATCCCAAATGCTAAGACCTTGTACTGTAGGAAGCAATCAAGAGTTACAAATGCAGAAGTCTTTGAGGCACGTTGGCTGAGAGGCACCTGCCAATAACCCTTTAGCAGATCTAACTTTGTTTTCTATGGAGGAAACTGATGTGGGGACACTCTTGTCTTGAGTCATTCCAGCGTCATCCCTTTTTTACATAGACCATAAGCCTGTTTACATGACACACACGGCTCTTGCATTTTCGGTCAGGAATGGCAACAAGAAAGTTGGTCTCGTTGAACTTTTTTTCAAACACATAGGGACCAGCAAATTTTGAATGTAATATAGAACCAGGAGTTGGAAGGAGGACCAGAACAAGATTACTGTTATGTGGGAGTGTTCTAACTTGTGATTTGTTGCAGTAACTCAGTAGCTCACCTGCAATCAACCGGTTAATTGATGTCACCTGAAAGGTATATACTCTCACTCTCTCTCTGATCCTGCAGCCAGCTTGGCAGTAGCTGGGCCTGTTTTGTTATAGTTTCTTCTTTTTTATTCAATAAACCTTATTTTGTATGGTAAACTTGTTTTGTGTCCTTGATGTTGCTTCCCCAGAGTCAGGGTTGTAACATAATGGGTCATCCGTTTCTTTTGTTTGATACTTTGGGACTGTGTTGGTTTTTTCTTTATCCTCTTTTTATTTACTTTGGCGAGTATGGTTGTTTCAGTATTTAACAATGCATGAGTTTTCTCAGTTAGATAGGGTGAGAGTTCCAGCTGGGTTGAACATTCAATCCTTCCTTCGGTTCACTCTTTTGTTATTTTGCCTTTTTTATTTTCAAAGGTTATTCTGGGTGGAGACTTATTCTCTGTCAGGGGTAAGCATTTCACAACAGTGTGATCATTGATTATATGGTCTACAGTTGTTGTTTTTTGCTTTTAAAGTCGCCTTATGCCCGGTACACCTCAGAAGATGGATGGGGATTAGGAAATGTTAGGCAGGTATCCGGGTGTTTCTCATGTATTTTGTATTTAGGCTTAGCAACCATGCTTACGTTTTAGAGGGAGAAGAGGAGAGAATTTAAGGTAGGTTAGTTAAAAGTTCTGACACTTGTGTTTTTTTGGTCCATGATCCTAACTTTAGTGTGCAGCTTTTGTGTGATGTTTCATTGTGGACTTTATTGTAGACTAATTCCCAGTATAATATTTGTGGTTAATTAGTGGCACTAGAGAGCTGTTGCTTGTTTGATGTGAATACATTTTGTAGTTTACTGGGTCATTTAGTTTGGGGTTAAAGCTTTAAAACTATTGTGTGGGAGAGTAAATTTGCTGCTTCGTATTATTGTTGTAGTTTTGTACTACTGCTGATCTGTGGTGTTAGCTGTATGTTTGTACAGGAAGTAATGGAAAGGACTCCATTTGTGTATTGTGCTTTTTGTTGTTAGCACTTTAGTTTAGTTGGAGTTTAGTAACGGCTTCTTTAAAAGATTTTCTACAGGAACCTTCAGATGAGTTGCTTGAGCTTTTTACAAAAGATTGCAATTAGCCTCTCATTATGATATTACCATTACCAGTAGTGAAAAGTGTTTAAAGGATAGTGTAAAGGACATTATTAGAAATGCATTGATTGATAATAGTATTTTAAAGTTAGGCCAGCCTCCTTGCAACCCATGGTTGCTCCCTTGTCTGAAGCTGCAATTCAGCTGAGGCTTAAGGAGTTGGCTTTACAGGAGAAACAGCTAGAGGTTAAGAAGGAAAGGCAATTTAAAGAGAAGCAAATGTATCTTGAACATGAATGGTTCTTTAGTTAAAAATAGCTTCTGAAAGATCAGTTGCTTGAGGTGGTGTTCCTTTGTTTGATGTTGGTAGCCATAATAAGTTAGTGCCTCCCTTTTCTAAGAAAAAAAATATATAAATTGAAAAAAATATATATGTTGAGATATATATTTTTTTTCACTTTGAATGGGTGGCAACCTCATCTAAGTGGCCTAGAAATGTGTGTACTTTGCTTTTACAAAGCATTTTGATTGGTGGTGTACATCTCAGAGGGTGGAAAATTTGCAACTTAAACAACTTCCTCAGCTGTGTCCTTGCTGAACTCTGTCTCCACCAGATAACACACACACTGACTGAACACTTGTCACACACACACACACACACACACACACACACACACGGACTAAACAACTAAGCTCAGTGTAAATGTGTATATAATCATTCTGTATATCTACTCTTCTGTGTACAGTTTACATATGGACATTATTTTCTCATTGGCACTATAT
>JAZGTJ010008266.1:0-21299 GCA_036877575.1 Botia almorhae
AAACAAACAGAAAACAGAGAACATAACAACTGCAGCGCTGCGTAATGATGTGCTAAATATCAGTTTAATAGCAACTTGCTACTTAATCGATATTTGTTGCTTGTATAATTGTGTCGTCTCGGATATGTTTTTCATCGTCTAATTGATCTTGCCGAAGTGCTTGTTAGGCTACGGATGATCTTATTTGTATTAAATATTGCACCACTGCGACTGCATTAAAAAAAGTCACATCGGCAGATTATTAACACGCATCAAAATAACTGCCGCTCAGATTTAGGATTAAGGTTTTTATCAGAAGTATTGTAAAGAATTATCACGATGCATGACAGTGGTTTTGCAGAGATGAGTGAGCGGTTATAGCTGTGTTGGTCTTACGTTTTGTGATAAAAAAATCCTTTAGACTTGCAGTACATTGAGCAAGGGACCTGAGCTATATTTAGGTATCAAAATATCACTTGAGGGTTGACTTTTAACTGGGCCAGTTAAGATACCATCCAGCAGGCGTCTAGCAACATCCTAGAAACCCCCAGGCACACCTTAGCAACCACATAGCAACACCTTGGCAACACCCCAGAAAACACTATGTACAGATGAATACCTCTCACCTTGATTAAACCTGTCAAAAATCTATAAACAAAATCTATAAACAAATCTAGTAAATACAGTAAAAATCCTGTTTGGAGCATAATCTTCTATACTGTATATATTACTGTGAGTTACTGTTCGTACACAACTGGACAGACAGTTAAACAGCACAATGAAGGAATTGTTTTGCGGTATGTTTACACCCACGCTAGCGATCGATACTTCATGTTTACGTATCACCTGCACGCGTAATCAGATTCTTGAAAGACGTGCATAAATTTTATAGCCGCTTTCCACGTTGACAAACAAGAAGACCGCTGCTGTCAGGCGACAGGTGAAATGCTACCTCAGGTAAAAGTCATCTAGAGCTAATGTTCCCTGCCTGTATGAAATGTGCCACCATCAAGCTACACAAACCCCCTTTGGCAACATATAAGGCTCCAGTATGCATCATTGTTCTTAGATGACAGTTTTAATCAAGGTGACAAGTCTTTGCGCGGTTTCATTAATAGCTGACAGCCGCGGTGCCGCAAAAGATGAGAGAAAACACAATGAGCTTCACGGGCTATTTCCTTTGCCCCAAAAGCAGAGCACCATTTGAGGATTACAACCTGTCACGCAGAGAAAATTACACTTCAAAAACACTTTATGAGCTCGGCTGATAAACACAAATGGAAAAGGAGCATTTACGGCCCTCAAAAACGGCCCTCGGAAACGGCCCTCGGAAACGAAGCTGCCTGTTGAAGTACCGAGGGGTGTTTAAGTTTGGTGTAAGAAGCGTCTCCGTAAGTGCACATGTTTTAAAAGCAGAATTATCTGTGTAAGTTGCGGCGGGGAGGGAAGATGTTGCCCGTCAGGTGGAGGCGTCACTCGAAGAGATCTTTGTTGAAACTAAAAAGGCAAAACGTGTTCAAGCGGGTGTGAAACAAACATTTTGTTGAAAATAGAGATTTAAAAGTTAGATTTGTTTAAGGTTAGAAGGTCCAGAGTTACGTATCCCAGTGGTTATTGTCTTAATGGTACATCTGGACCTCAAGGAGAACCGGTGCACATGTTGCTTAAAAGTATGAGCTTAGCAACGGAGAAATGCAATGCTAGGTTAATGGCTTAAGTAAAACAAATACCCAGGTGTCTAATTAGCGACTATAGCTAATTGCTGTGGTACATAACCTGTCAAGTTACAGTACGTATGTTTCTGTTTTACCTTAAGTTTAACATGTACATGTTTAATATATGTGAAATATTATAGAGACAGGTCATTTTAATCATAGCGAGTGATGTCACACATTTAACAAAAAGTCAATGAAATGGTCAATTTGTGTTAAACATTCCACATTGCACAAAACATTCTCAAAAGTTAAACAGGTAAGATTGTGGGAACTTGTGTTTTGCCTTATGTATGATGAATCAGTGTTTACAATTTTTCCAGTGTAATAGAATATCTAGAATATTGGTGCAACAAAAATTTGTATTAAAACTGCTTCACTGAAATAAGTCGTGACTTAATTACTAGTCCACTGCCCTCGCGCCGGTCGAAATGTCATTTTGATTGTGTCACTGATTTGCACCGCGTATATTAATTAAGAAACTAACCTTTTAATTCCTAGTTTCAAAGCACAGCGCAATCAAAACACAAATGCCGAACGCGAGGTTTTAGCGGTCCACATTTTCAGTGCAAAGAGAAATATTTTCAATTCATTACGAGACAGAATTGCATCTCTCTCTTGACCTTGAAGGAGCTGTATTCCTTTCAACGCCTCGCCAAGATAAAGCTCTATGTTTCATAAACGTTCTGGCAATATAGATTTGAGAGAACCTCTGCAGCAGAACCTCGCAGAATCTCCTTTTCTCATTTCTCTGTGTTGAAGTAGAGAGGAGTTAAGTCATCTAATTTGAATGCAAATGGAAGTGTATGCATCCAGGCAAAATGGACCTTCAAACATGTGTATTTATTGTGCCTATATAAACCTAAACGCCAGATTGCTATAGCGTATAGGATGGTTCTTTTAAAAAATGTGTGAGTGACATGTTTGAGTTGTAACCATGGATTAAATTACACATGCTGTTTGTGCCTTTAAACTCTCAAAGCCTTCACAAAAAATAAAGATATTAACGCCAGTCAAGAGCACATCTCTGCCTTAACCACATTGAGGGTCTGACGCGGTGCAAACACGCTGTCCTGGGTAAAAATTGACCATGCATCTACTCGTGTCCTCCGGGAGGGAGTCGATTCGTTCCCCAGTGTGAAAGCTACGCACGTCTCTGAAAGGGGAACAAATGGTGTTGATGTTCTCTGATCTGCTCTCATCCTCAATAGAAAGTTCTGGCAGGTGATATGGATGCTGTCAAATTATTACCTGCTCCCATTGGCTACATTGGCTAATGTTCTCTCAAAGTTCTCTCAATGTTCTCTCAAATGTTCTCTCAATGTTCTCTCAATGTTCTCTCAAATGTTCTCTCCATGTTCTCTCAATGTTTTCTCCATGTTCTCTCAAATGTTCTCTCAAATGTTCTCTCCATGTTCTCTCAATGTTCTCTCAAATGTTCTCTCCATGTTCTCTCAATGTTTTCTCCATGTTCTCTCAAATGTTCTCTCAAATGTTCTCTCCGTGTTCTCTCAATGTTTCTCTCAATGTTCTCTCAAATGTTCTCTCCATGTTCTCTCAATGTTCTCTCCATGTTCTCTCAAAAAATATGTGGTAGTGTTAGTTATTTTCTAATGTTATGTATCAAAATGTTTTTCTTGAGTTGTTAGGGGAACGTTTTGAAAACGCTTGAATACATTCATATAATTAAACCGTCATGTTAATACAGCGTCAAAATGCGTTCTTAGAACTTTCAAAACAGTGTTTTTAACATTTTTATTACTTACAGGAAACGTTAGGAAAACGTTCTCACAACCCAATATTGTTAGCCGGGTGGTTGGTGTTCACTGTGATTAAAATCACAGAGATCTTTGTCTTGTACAGTATTCCGACATGTCTTCAGAACTGAATGCTGTGGCATTTTGAAATTGTGTATCGGACATTTTCGGGCTCGGTACAAATTAATACTGTCGGCATCCTCAACTTAATGCAGTGTGATGTGGCACAGGTTCATTTATAGCACGGAAGCCCCTCCCCTCCAGTCCAAACGCGCCTTTCTACAGCAATTTACCGTGAAAGGTTGATCTCAGACAGGCGCTGGCAGAGAAATGTCTTTGTCTTAATACAGACTCGCTGTTGTTTCACTTCAAAGGAACCAGCACCCCCCAACCACCCCCACCAAGCAACACTGCATGTTATATGGTCATAAACTTTATGGAACTTCCTACATGGATTTTTAAACGGATTATTACTGTAATTATTGCTCCAGTGACTGTGATAGTTAGGAAATAGCCGTAGTAGACGAATTACCAGGCTTTGATTTGAGTGCACGTGACAGTGCGGTATATACTTGTCAGCATTTAGTAGACTACAGGACAACTGCGGTGTAAAAAAATCGTGTGAATTTAAATAATATTGTCATTAAGCTTGGAATAAATCTCGAATCATTTTTTCTTTGTGAGACTGTGCAACAAGTTGCGTTATGTAACACTGTTATTTTAAAATTAACTACAAGTAAATAAAGTTCACAGCCAAAGGAAACACTAATTAGCCTAATGATAAAACTTAAAATAAAACACAACTAAGCCTATTTAATCTCATATTTAATCCGAAAAGGCAGTGTGGATACACACACACACACACACACACAGCTGGGTTTTTATGTTTAATGGTGACATTTCGTAGATGTAATGGTTTTCATACCATACAAACTGTATTTTATATTCCCCTACAATAACCCTACCCCAAAACAATCACAGAAAACGTTATTTTATATGCTCAAAAAAGATTTTTTCCTCATGGGAACCTAAAAAATGTCCCCACAAGGACAACATTTTCTGTCATTACTATACTTGTGGCGACATTTGGTCCTCCTAATGTTTTGAGCATCAGGATATACACACAAACATATTGCATTATGACAAAACATTACCCATTTTTTTACGGTAAAATGCTGAATGTAGGATTAGAAAAAAAATTACTGTTCATTTACTGTTCACTGTAAAAAAATACATTGTCACGGGTAATGTTTCATAGGAAGACAGCCACAGCCAGTAATGTGGATGTAAAACACAAACAGACTTTTACATGCATTAGAGTTGCTCTGCTGCCCACGTTATCGTACTGCGACTGAAATGATTTGGTCTTCCGTACTGCGTTTCTCAGAGATGTGACTGTATCTCTTCCCACTGAGGCTTTTGTTTGTGGTTTCAAATATTGCACCGCATTCACAGTGTGGTGCATCTGTGTTGGCTCGCGCATGCCGCAGCTCTAATGGCTGCCACGGTTTGCATGTGAAGCACAATAGCCCCTCTCTCCCACGCTCGGCACACTTCTGTGTGACGCTCGCCGCGCTCGTGTCGCAGGAAAAAGGTGAGATTGTTCTACCGGGTGTCTAGCGGAGCATTGCTTATCTCTGCCAAAATATTGAAAGGCAAACATTAGAAAAGAAATTCGGCCGGGACCTCTGAAGGCCTCAGTGTGGCATTTAAATTCAAAATATTCTTGGCTGTGATAGTATTAAGATTTTACCGGCCGCCTGATGTCTCTTTAGTGTGCCGTGCAAAACGTGGAAAAATTAGAGGCAAACTTTTACCCATTACATAGTCAATACGAAAGCGGAACGGAACGTTGCGTTTTTTTGTGCGCGTGCCAGATAAACGAGCGCATTTCGGACCGCGTTTCAGGATGAGATTAATTGTCGCGAGGGTTAAAATGAAAGATAATGTAATACGCTGTCGTCAATTTTTATGAACATGTAAACGTCTGGGATGCCAAATAAAAATATTCCCTTCGCTGTGGCTCTCAGATATCTTTTTGATATGGTGCATCAATACGCGTCAGCGGTTTCGAATTGAATGAGATTTGACAGCTTGAGTGCTGGAGATATTCTGCATGCCGAATGATCGTTCTTCAGGGAGATGTTGTTTTTTTGCAGAGCCGAAATTTTCCGATGAGAGATCAGGTACTCACACAGCTACTGTTTACGATTGCTGTTTATTTTGTTACATATTCTTTAATAGGCACATCGTTACATATGCCTTTATACCAGCGTTTATCAACCTGTTTGGTAAATGCCTATGATATAAATCTTTATCTTTCAAAAAACAACAGAGTTTCAGCATACTTGCAAGTTTGCTTGTGAGCAATTGCTATTTTTTTAATCCAATGGCATTGTTTCCATGGCATTAACCCCCTGCAGTTCCCTCTCCTACCACAAGGGGTTAAACCCCCCCCAGTTGAGTTGCTTTATAACTTTAAACCGAAGAGTATGTCTGTCTTACCACTGAACGTCTTTTCCAGTTTGCATGCTACAGCTGTTAAAGAAGCTGTCAACAGTGAGCAAACAGCTGCCACAGTCTGCTAATTTATGTTGCTGTTTAAGGTTAATGGATAAATAATTACCAGATCTTAATATTAATTACCCAGAATGCATCTCAACTCCCGCCATCAACTGAGGCGCAACCATGTGCTGTTTTAATTATTCTTAAAACATAAAAATTTGCCGTTTAGTTACCGCACAGCTCTTATTTGTACTTGAAATATAGCCTTATAGAAACATTTTATATGATTACTTTATTAGAGGTGTGACATGGCCACCGACAAAAGACAACATGCCCCAGGCGCTCATAAATTGTTTGGGAATGTGATGGTGGTATTGTTGACGTCCACGACAGTGCGACTTATACTCGTATCGCCTCTGGCGGATTTGACACCAAGAGCTCTAAATGAGCTTCCTTGCCAGACGTCTCCGCCACTCGTTCAGGGTACACGGTTCGGCCTCTGAATCTGATTTTGTGTCATGGCCTGTCTTAATATTTTATGAGTGGCAGGGCGCCTGTAATGCAGTGGGTGTGATAGAGCAGGTTTGTGAATGACATTGCGACAATAACGCAGTGTTCCTTTACGAGCCTCAGGTGAACCGTTCTCCATCAACTCGCCCCCCTCACAAAAATATGAGCTGTGTTTCGAAAAAGTGAAGTGGCTTGTCGCTTACTGCCTATAGGCAGTTAAGCTATCCACACTCTTATTAAGTGACACTGTCCAATGGTTTGAGTTTGGGGCGGAAGTGTCTGACCAATGGAAGATAGGGGAGGGTCCAGGAAACCTGTTGTAATTCAATGTCTTGAAGATGCTGCTTTAGAATTTGGCCCAAGCTAACTGCTGTATCTGCATGCTGTTTGGAACAGCCTGTGTGCTGGGTGCATGTTTGTCTATGATGCCTTGAAATGCTTTCTAGATAGGCAGCTTACTAGATATTAAAATGGTGTTATAGTGTTGCTACTAATATTTCAGAGACTTTCAGAGATCTTTACACACAGATGAGCTGTGGCAAGCTTTAGGTTGTAAGAACATTATCCTAACGTTTTCAAAACAAGTAACAAAAGTAAGGTAAAAGAAAGATCCAGTTCTTTTAGACATCATTACTTGAATACAAGAATGTATTCAAACATTTTTTAAATTCTGTAATGTTTTTAAAACATTCCACTGACTACTTAAGAATAAGGTTTGTGATATGCTATGCGACATTGAAAAAAAATGTTCTACTAACATCACTGCAAGAATGCTTTTTGATAACTTTGAGAGAATGTTCTGACAACGTTGCCCGTTGACAATCCCGCCAGTTTATTCAAAGATTAAGATTTTTTTTGTCAAGGGGAACTGTGACATTGTGTGATTATATGAATTCGGCGTGCCATCTCAAAGAGTGGCCCATAAAGACGTCCCACCAGCAGATATGATCAGAGCCCAGCATCTCAATTACATAATGATAACGGAGACGACAACAGGAGACCAGCCGTTGTTTAGAAAAGCATGACGATATGCAGATTGGTGCTTATCCTTGAAAGGACATGGGTTCAGAATAATCGCTGGTTGTCTTTGGGAGAATTTGGCGTCGTTATGGCTTCCTTGATGGAGAGGGAACACTGAGCTACTGTCAGGATGGGGCCATCACAGCTGTTCATTAAATGGACTGTAGTAGGGAGAGAGTGTGTTTGGAGGGGTATTGGAGTGTTTAACTGGGGCCGTGGAGAGCTAATGCTGTAATGGAGGGCTTAGAGAGAAGATGGACGGTTATTATAGACACACTTCGAATACTTGGCGGCCTTATTTCATATCAAATTCTGCATGCCGCAGATTCCCTGACAGCATGGTTGCTGGCAGTGTTGCACAGGATTTAACCTCCTGCAAAACCTCATCCCCCATGTGCCTTAAAGTATTTGATGCCTTATTGGAATTGCTACAGTTTCGTTTGATGATTTGTGTCAATGAACATATAAAGTATTTTTAAATACGTTTATTGTAAATTGCATATTCACCCTAAACAAGGAAAGTAACAAATTAAATACTTCTTTCTTTGCAGTTAACATGCTAAACAATTGACCTGCCGGGCTAAAATGGGAACACACTCTCTACGGTTAACATGCTAATCGCAAATGGTGTTATTTATTTATTTATATTGCGGGTCGGCACCCAATGTAAATGCTTTTGTTTGTTTTTACTTTTATGATTACCATAATATTAATGATCGTACTGTGTGTCTTGCGGTTGTTAAATAGTTCCGTGTCTCCTCAGAGGTTCAGATGCTATGTGTTATACTGTACTATATTTACATTTATGCATTTGGCAGACGCTTTTACATTCAAGTTTTTGTCAGTACACGCGCTCCCCTGGGAGTCGAACCCACAACCTTTGCCCTGCTCTACCAGCAGATGCTCTACCAGCTGAGCTACAGGAACACCTGTATGCTGTGCTAAATGGTTTTATGTTGACAGACATTTTTGTTCAGGCATTACACACAGCTTGGGGTCCAAAGGGGTCGAACACTGCCGCACCAGTAACACCAGTTACACCAGTAACACAATGCATGGACCTGAAGCACAAACGCTGAGTTTCTGACTGAGATACACGAGTGCACGAATCCTCCATTAGCGAGGCTGTCAGAAAAGAGCGGGAACTGTATTGAAGACTCGATCAGATCTTAACCACATGACTTGTCACCTATTCTTTGGAGCCACTCTAATACCTTTGAATATGAGAACAACAGAATTGCTATTGTGTACATCTCGGTGGATACGACACTGTGGCTGTAGATCTTCAAGCGTGGAGTCCTGCACTGGCTGAATTGCATTAGAGTGAGTAAATAAGCAGAGACGTGTTCGACATCACCTCGTGTTCCCGCAGGCACCTTGGGCAAGGTGACACGATCAGATATCATTTGAATCTAAACACGCTTTCCTCACTCCGCTGAGAAAAACACGGAATCTGTTTGTTGTTCTCTGTATCTAATCTACGGGCGTCTCTGCCCATCTTTTAATGGAATAAGTTTCTGTTGCTGCCCCTGTGTTTTCATCTGGTTTTCCACGTGTTCTGACCTTCTCACGTCCTCTCTTTTCCTCTCTCTCTATCTCTCTCTCCCCCTCCTTTTCATGCCTTTATGTTTTCATTTGTCACTTATATTTTGTCTCATCACAATCATCCTTTCCTGTCTTGTCTTGTCTTGTCCTTTTTCTTTCCTCCTTTTCTTTTGCTTTTCCTTTCCATTCCTTTTGCTTTCCTGTCCTGTCATGTCCCGTTCTGTCCCTCCCCCCTTTTATTTCCTTTCTCTTTTGCTCCGTCAATTTATTCTTCATCCTCTTCCCTCTCTGTTTTCTCTCTGTTCTTTCTCTCTGTCACTTTCTCATCTTCTTTCTCTCAGGTGGAGTGTGTATCGCTCAGTCTCTGAAGATCCCCAGAGAGCCCAGACCGGGAGAGTTCGACAAGATCATTCTGCGCCTGCTAGAGACACCCAATGCTCGCGCTGTTGTCATGTTTGCAAACGAGGATGATATCAGGTGTCTTTATCAAATCGGTTGTCTTCGTCCCCATACATTCATGTCTGTGTGGAAAGAAACACACACACACCCAAACATATATTTTTTATATAGATCACAATATAGGTATCACAATATCTGTCTATCTGTCTGTCTGTCTATCTTCTTTTATCGTCCTTTATTTATTTATTTGTATGTGTAGTTTTTGTTTGTGTTTTAATTATTCTTTTAAACAATCATAATCATTTATATTTCAAAAAGGAACCTATAAAACTACATGCATCTTATTTAAACTTTCATAACTACTTTTTTATCTGTGTGAGTGATTTTGCTATTGGCCGAGTCAGCGCAAGTGATAAAGTTTTGAGGACAAACCACAAATTGTATTGAACCCCCATTTTCACAGAACTGGCTTGCAGATGATGCAGTCAGGCTGTAAGCATTGCTCTTAGGGGAAACCTTCAAGAATAGGTGAAGTCAGCTATTTCTTATAATGTGCTACCTAGGGCATGGAGAAAACTCATTTTACCATAATCCACCATTCCGCAAATTCCGCGATGGAATTTCTTGCACCTGTAGTGCATCACTGATTCACTTACCTATATTTCCCAAAGCCAATGACCTTCCAGAGCTATTTGATGATGTTCTTTGGAATCTTGCCTATTGCGCTGATAACTAAAGAGCAATTTCCCAACTGTAAGTGTTCCTACAACAAGGTGCTGATGACCTCAGAAAGCCGGAACGAATCAGGAATGTTTAAATCTGTTTCTGAATCTGTTTGAAGGACAGTTTTACTTATCAGCACTCGCTTGCATGTGAACGCATGTTCTGTTTGATGGTCTTTCAGACGTGTCTTGGATGCTGCAAAGCGCAACAACCAAACGGGTCACTTCCTGTGGGTGGGATCCGACAGCTGGGGCTCCAAGATATCTCCTGTGGTTCAGCAGGAGAGTGTGGCAGAGGGTGCCATCACCATCCTTCCGAAAAGAGCTTCTATTGAAGGTAAAATCCATCATTGGGGTCAGATACGGAAAACTGCTTAAAATCAAATGTGGTCAAATATGGCATGCGCTCTTAAAATTATCAAGAACACTGGAAAAGTCAAGAGCATGGGAATTTCTATTGGAAAATAAATAATAAAAAATTCTCATTAAACTCAGTTTAATAGATTTTCCAACAGATAGAAATTGCTCTGAGTGTAAAATCTATATAATGATTTTAGTTCCGTAATTACAAAGTCACAGAAATGTGTTTCTCAAATTGTACTTCTGTAACCTGTTCCTCAAAATGGAATTTTGCACCCAAATAATTCCATTAACTAACTGCTCAAAATAATTGCTATTACATCACCGCAAAGCACCAGTTACACGGTAGCGCTTTAACTCCTTTTCAGCCTTCGACAGGTACTTCAAAAGCCGCTCCTTGTCCAACAACCGACGGAACGTTTGGTTCGCTGAGTTCTGGGAGGAAAACTTCGGATGCAAGTTGGGAATGCACGGCAAGCGCCCTGGAAGCCCCAAGAAGTGCACTGGTACGAGCAGGTTTTGTATTACAGTTTTATAGGCTAGCGTGCGTTCTCCTCTGCCTCGGAGGCAGAGCGCTCCATCATGTTGACATCTGATTGGATCTTGAGGATTCAGTGTTTCTGCTGGATGAGAAGATCAATGGGGAGATCCTGTTTAGACAGGAAGCGATTAAGCCCGAGAACAAACAGGAGAGTCTTAAACGCGGCGCTACGCCCTCAATTGACGGAAACAAATATGCGCATACTAACGCACATGCGTAGGTTGTTCCATCTTCGCAATCTGAATGTCCTGCTGATTGATGCACTCAGAGGACGGTTGTTAAAGCAGAAGCTTAGCTTTTATTTGATCAGCTCTACGGTAAAGCTCCATGTGGATGATGCTTCATGCATGCTCGGCTGGGTCAGAGTCGTGGCCTGTGCAGTGCAGTTTGAATCTCGTTCCCCTTTCTTCTCTCTGTCGCTTCCTGTCCCCTTTTCCAGGACTGGGTGATACAGGGATATATATATATATATATATATATATATCTTTATGATATACTGATATGTTCTAAAATGGCTTAAAATCATACTTTTTAATCAGAGAATTGTTTTAATCATAACAGCCTCTGTTGCCATGCATATTCAAACTGTGTAATGTAAAGTACAGTACAGTAAAAATCTAGCTTAAAATGATCAAGGCACGTTTTCCACACACTGTAAGTGATTTTATTAAATAAACACAAAGTAACATTTAATCATTAATCATCATCTCCACTAATGTCACAAAACATAGTAAAAATGCAGCATTATTTACCCACATACATTTTTTATGAAACATTTTACTGTATGAAAATGCCATGAGATTATTTTCTCCTCTTCACCTCCTTTCCTTCTCTCTTGCCGTTTCTCCTCTCCCTATCTCGCCTCCTCTCGTCTCCTCTCAGTGCCCCGCGTGTAGAGCTACAGCAAATGGACATTTGTTGTCCTTTTATGAAGGCACGGTTATTGTTCTGGCATGGCGATTTGACATAATGAAAATAATTACATAGCCGCGGATTCGACACAGCGCTCTCTCTTTTTTCTCGCTCGCTCGCCCTCTTCTGAATGATCTGTGAGAGGACGCTCAGACTACGCTTCACTACAGATGGACGCCTCTGTCAACAGCACGCTGGCAGGAATGCTGATTATGATCATCTTTCCCTTAAAGAAGTATGAAAGGAGCGTGCTATTAAAGCCGTGACAAAAAAAGATGCGCTTTTTGTCACGCAACAAAAACAGATGCGGAGAGATTCCAGCTGTCAGGGGCTGCGCCGCGAATGCACATTTGAATAGATGCACCAAAAACACCCTAGAAAACATGCCCGAATACACACGCGCATACAATTACAAACACGGCAGTACGCTGTGATTTTCCGTCATTTCCAAATACAAACTTTCGGAACAGAATTAGCTATGCGTTTAACTTGCGAAATGTAACGTTTTCCTGATTAAAACAAACAGAATATTTAGTAGGAAATAATTTATGTGATTTATTTAGTATAATTTAATAATTGATTTGGTAGGGGAATCATTTCCTTTATTAGGATTTGGAAAAAAATATTATTATGCATTTATTATTAGGAGGAATGCCTTTATTAGGTGGTATTATAAGGAGAAATGCTTACTTAGGTGAGCTTCACCATGGCTTCTGCTTATATTCAGGGTTAGAGATAGGAGGCAACAGAACACCCAGAACACCATAGCAACCACTTAGCAATGCCATGGCAACCACCCAGGACGGCATAGCAACCACATAGCCACACCCTGGAATCACTCATTACCCCATAAAGTTTTGCACAGGAAAGCACAACTTATGTTTTTTTTGGTAAAAATCCAAACCTCTAGTTGATTAATATCATTATTCAGTTACTGATGAAACATGCACTGTAAGACAAGGGATTTTTTAAAGACAATAACAAGGGTTAATTTAAATGGCACGTTGTCTGTGGGATACCGTAGGCTTTTAGCAGCGTTAGTCTGACTCTGTTCTCTATATGGGCCATTTGGAGTCACGTGATCTGCGATGCACTGCTGAGTATGTTGCAGCATTACCCAGTCAGCCTCTTAGACAACCAATTGTGAATCAGAGCAACCAACAGCACGCTGTTATATTTAGTCGAGCAGTGATACTTCCTCGCCTGGGCTGTTAAGCGAGGTAGCAAGCCGTGAGAATGCATCACTTCACTTTGGGGATCTCTGTCATGGAATTCACTTAAGCCGTAGACTGATTTAGATTTCACAAAGTCTCCGTGCACTAAATTCAGAGCGAGATCCACTGTACTGGCGCAATAAATGAAAAAATGTCTTTTCCTGGGCAAAATGCGCCTGCATTAAAGTGAGTGCTAGATGCTGTGCTGCACTGAAGGGGCGTAAATGCATTACGACAGGGGCATAAATGACAAAGTTGCACCTAGCAATGCCATAGCAACTGCATGGAAACACAGATACCTTCCCAGCTAACAATTTTAGGTTGTAAGAATGTTTCCTTAGCATTTGCGTTAAGTAACAAAAATGTAAAATAAGCATTTTGTACGTTTTAGGAATGTTTAGAATGTGCATTTTTGTAGATGTTGTATTAATGGTAATTCTTGGTTATACGAACGCTTTTTAAACCTTTTTAGTTCTGTCATGTTTTTAAAGTGTTTCTCTAAGATGAATGTTTTTATGTTGTTAATGTTGTTTAATGATTAATGTTAAGATACGTAACTTTAGAAAAATGTTCTACTAACGATACCGCAAGAATGTTTTTGATAACTTTGAGGGAATATTTACAATATGATGATTTGAGTTAGCTGGGTTAAAGACTACATACCGATGCCCTGGCAACCCCCCAAAAACACCCTAGCATTGTGGCAGTGATTTTAACTCGAGCGAGCGCAAGTCACATTTTCTTTTTAAATCCTAAAAATTAAACAATTACGGTAAGAACAAAAGCGCGTTTAGACGCAGATCCCCTGGTAGCTGTTCCAGTTGACTCGGACACTCCAATTAGCATTACACATCCAGCTTTTCCTGCCTTGAGATTTACATTATGCTGACTACAACATCTTCCAGACAGAACTATTTTAAGTACACAGCAGTCTTTGCTTAGTTTCAGGACTGTCTGTAAGACAACCGCTTTGGGGCTAACCCCCGTTGAAAGGTGTCAGGCAAACAAAACTGGATTTACAAAATGCGCAGCGATGGGATTGCTGAAGGACAGCAGGAGAGAGAATTATGGGGACTCAGCTTGCCTGCTAAAGAATGCACATTTTGACTAGTAAAGAGAGCGAGTTTGAAAGCCACGTACGTGTGTTGGACTTTTGTGTGCCATTGAGGCAGGCAGCAGCGGTCGGAATTGATTTTTTGATCAGACAGAGATTGAGGTTGTCTGTGGAGGAATCATACAATGAGAAATCACTGATTCAGCAACACCTGTGGTCAGCATTCAGCCGTGTGTGTGTGTGTGTGTTGTTGTGTGTGGGTACAGCAAAGAGAGTTAATCTTGCTTTATATGAATTTAAAATTAAACCCGTACACACACTGCAAAAGTGCTGAAGTCACGGAATTAGCTTTTACGTCTTGAAGCGTGTGTATAGAGTGCATGCGTGTAGAGCGCGTGTATAGAGCGTGTCTCCATATATCGATGTCTGTGGTTGTGAGATGCATCTTGTGTCCTACATTTCACATCAGATCTGGCAGCGAAGCTAATGGAGTTTGATTTTGTATTGCATTACATTCACTTCTCACTGTACATGATGTGCGGGCAATAAATTGCACATGCTACAGTGTATGTTAACACAGCTGGATTTTTGTGGCCAGGATTCCCACGTAAGGACAAATGATATGGGATTTGCCACTTTAAAGGAATTTCTAGGTTATTTTTGGCAACATGACTTGATTCATGAACATGGTTGTAAGAACATTTCTCTAACGTTTCCATTAAGAACATAATGTTAAAAATGCTATTTTGAATGTCTTTGGACCATTCAAAAGCCTTTTATGCATTGTATAAGTGATATTTGCCAGTTATTCAAACATTTTTAATTACATATAAAATATATACTAATGTTATTTCAAGAACGTTTTTGAAACTTTCGAGAGAACTTTCAGAAAACATTAGGCAACATTGTGAGAACATTCTCTGTTAGCTGGGTTACGTTGCCCCCGAAATGAATTTGGCAGACATCCATAAGGCTGTTTAGGGTTCAGATAACAGCTATCAGAAGTGTTTCAGGAGAGAATAGTCTTTCACGATTGACTGCAGGCTCTGGTAGTCAGTTCCCAATGGGTAAAATCAAGTTCCACCTACATTTTTGTCTCACTGAATATCCTGTTTCAATTGGAAATATAGGTCACATTATGGAGATAAAAAGGGTTGCAAATGACGTATCGTTTTGCTTTTAACAGGTGAGGTAACTGGATATTTCCAACTAGGATTTCAAACATGTGGGATTTGGCTTCTTAAAGAAATATTCCGGATACTGGAATATTCCAGAAACGGGAATATTCCATACTTACCATTCAGTTCCCCCACAAATGAAATTTTGTTATTTGCTCCTGGGTTTCTCCAAACCCGTATGATAGGAGATGAAAGGAAGAATGTTGGGAATGACAACATCATTCCCTTCAATTATATAATGAACTGTAGAAAACAAGCAGTGTGAACATTCCTCAAAATTACTGCTCAAAAATATCATGTCGTTTTAAAACAACACGAGGAGTCGAAAAAACATTTTTTGTTTATTGGGTGAGCTGCCCCTTTAAGTTAAAAACTACCCGGAATATTCCTTTAACGGGAGCCACTCAGGAATATTCATTCCATTGAATTCTAAATTCAATTAAATCTTGTCAACTTTGCAAACCTTCGTTTGTTGATTGTTGCTGACTCCACAGACACAGTGTAGCTGTTCTTTGGTTGCATATGGCAGGTGGAACTCCAGGGGGCATGTGGGTGCAAAGAGTTTGGATGTAGGAGCGGGTACACCCACATTCCTTCTTTTCACAGGTGCACAGACACTAATAATCCAGCAGTGGTACAAGTAGCCTGAGGCTGTATGCTGAATGGACCCTCATAGGGCCCTGAGTAGGCACAGGCTTATATATGCGGGGCCCGAACTTGAAGTTAATAGCACTCACATCCCCTCACCGGTACCCCTGCTGACTGAGAGCACGAAACGGGCGACTTGTTTGACGCCTAAACTTGCGTAGCGCGGTAGGAGTGATTATACAGGAGTGTCAACAAAACATGTACAGTACATTCCTTTAGGATGAAGTGGGTATCCGTGCAATTGTAAGTTCTGAAAATGGATTCAAAGGTCAAGCGAAGTCGAAAACTTTGCGCGGAATGCTAATGTAATACCTCCGAGCGAAAAGGTAATCGTTAGACTTTTTAATGTGACTGATTTCTGGGCATAAGGTGGGCAGAGGCTTGGTGTCCTTGATACATTGTTCTCCAGTTCGGAATACTATGTAATTCCCCACACTATCATTTAGGGTCATTGGTGAACTCGATTTGCTGTGTGTGTGTGTGTGTGTGTGTGAGTGTGTGTGTGTGTGTGTTGAGAATGCTCAATCAAGTTAGGAACTGTTCTGTCATAATTAGTGTTTAGTGCAAACCTCCACTTCAGTGGGGGATAAGAGGAGGCTGGGATCATTGTCAGACTATTCATTTGAGAGAACACTCTTGATAATGACTTTGAATTACCTGTGCGCGCTTCCTGCGAGTGGCCTCTTTGACTTTTGGAAAATGGGGACAAGTGAATTGTATTCTTATTTATCCGAGTGGCCTCACTTAGACAAGCCCGGCACAAGAGTAGCATTGTTTTGCTCTTTCGCCTCCTGAAAAAGTGGAAAATATACTCCTGGAAAATATCGCATTTTCTCTATTTTGGCATCGAGAAAAACTCTCTGAAACATTTCACATAATTCATATTTGTATATACTGTCAGTAGCTGAAAGTGAATGTAAAAATATCGAAGCCAGAAAATAATGGACATTTAAAGGCCAACCGAGGGTGTATTTAGAGGTTATTTAAAGAAACATTTGCAGTTTAAGATTTTGTGACACGTGAGTGTCAAGGCATTGCCATGTGGTAACAAGGTGTTAAGTCACACCCTAAGATCTATGATATTCTGGTCCTGATATTCTGGTTCGATTCCCAGGTAATGCACATACTCAACATGTGTAGTTTGAAAGCACTGTAAGTCACTTTGGATAACAGCATCCTATAACTGCATAATTGTAAACGTATATTTGATATATGGTGTCATAATGCTGGCAATTTATCATTTTTGTAGCTTCAGTACAGCAGGAAAAAGTAACAGGGCCGCAGAAGCGGTTTCTCTTAAAGAATTGCTAAAGTAATTACAGGCAAATTAAGGTAGCTATTAATTATAAGTATGCAGGCCCAAATTGGTAGAACATCTAGCTGATGACTCGGCACAAACCATTTCTGCGTTATTACAGTTAACAGTGGCACTTTAGAATACAAGCATTGCGTGTAAACTGCAGTAAACTGTCTTGTTCTCAATTTACATTATTTAAATAGCAATTTTCCGTCCTCTCTCTGAGTCTCGCTGTGTGTGCTTCTGTAGCTTTAAGACTTCTATATGTAAATGACCTAGTTTATAATTGCATACTGTAAACCGCATGCAAAATGAGTAAAAAATGTCCCCGCCAGGCTGCACACTGAACAGATGTTAAATTATAAACGTGGGCAGTTTATAACACGTCATAGTTTTCCGGTAGTTTAGCCCAACAAAGCCAAGGTTGTGGGTTCGAATGCATATACTGTAAGTTGCGGTAAAGTGTAAGTACAGTATAGTTTGAATGCTTTGTAAGTTGCCGTGGAGAAAAGCATCTGCCAGATGAATAAATGTAATGAATGTAAATGCTCTCATTCTGAAATCAGTAGCGTGATGGTTTCTGGACTGAGATTGAGTTTTGCCTTGTGAAAATGATCTAAATTCTCTGCATATTACATTAATCTGTTTTATTTTGAAGGATTTCATTCCATTATACATTATGTTGCTTTAATAATGGATGGAATGGAGTCTGGGCCACTCTGTTGCATCATTGCATTGATTGGCTGGGTACAGGCTGACTTGTGCTTTATTCAAATTTTATATCCGGATCCTATAAATGACAGTCTATACTCTCCAGATTGAGGTATTATCATCATCCGGAGCAGTCGGACAGCGTTTTTCAATTCCATCATTATATCCCAGTCGGAAGAACCCACATAATGCCAAAACTTGTAATGCCTACAAGTACATCTCATTATGTCTAGTGATCCAAAAGCGCATAAAATTGGACCATCATTTTAAAAAATCAATTAGTGTTTTAAGTTCCTCACACTAGACTCGTGTGTCATTTCTTCACCCAAATCTCATTACCGCTTCGTCCTTTCACTCTGAAAGCAGAGCCTTGAGTAAATTCTCCGTAACGTCTCAGAATCGCACGGAAGTGACCGGAATAAGGAGGCATGCAAAATGGCGCATTGTCGAGCCCTCTCGTGCACCTGCGTTGCGGCCTTTCGATATAAAAACGTATCTTAACTCCCTCTAAAACCCCGTCAGTGTCGGGTCTGAGCTCCACTCCTGGTACTCATCTCGCTTTGACTCTAATAGCTTCTCGCCCTTTACGGCGGAGCAAAATGGGTGTCCGTGGAACGCAAGCAAGCCAAAACGCCCGTTAAGTGGAGGGCACTTGAAGACATTTCAGAAAGTACACCTTTGTCCGTGTTTTCTTGGAAGTATCAAAATTGCATGCTTTTTGCCAAATGTCTCTTGTGAGTCACGACGGAATTGAATGGCTAACTCTTCATTCTCCCCTCTCGCTGGCGGTACGGGCGGGAGGAAAGCGAGTCGTATTGTTCAAGTGTGCTGCCAAATCAAGTGTTTCTGATTCAGAGTCTGTAACCCGTGCGAGACGTCGGCGAGAAACGCTCTATAGCTCCCTGACAGCACGTTACCTTGACTATGAAGCGTTTATGCTAATCCCGGCCCCGCGTACTTCTGTACAGAATGAAAGCGTTCATTATTTGTCAGGTGGACAAGATCTGTGATTACGGAAAAAATTGCTCGTGAGGCTTGAAATGCCTTTTGCTGTGTAAATAGTGTTTTTTTTTCTGTCGCTGGATTAAAAATGTCACTTACAGTCTTTCATACACAATGCAGCCAGACTTGATCGGTGAATAGTGTACATTTTAACAATAGAAGAAAATGCCGTTCTCATAGGTGGTCCTTATAGTACAATTTCAGCGATATTATCAAATTATAATGGTGCTGGAATAGACCTGTTAGAATCCCAAACAAACGACAAGGCCCAGAGGACATTTGTATTGCTCGTGGTTGCTCGTTTACAGCTCAGAAGATGTAGGTTCTCAGTTGCATCTCATTTCAGTATTAATTGTGACGTTACTCATAAAATTTCAAAGGAGAAACAATATAAATGAGATACCGTTGGTGGAATACAGTAAAATGAATGTAGCTCAGATCATTTGTTTCTGATGGGAAACGCTTAAATTGACTTTGATAATTTGGAGCACAGTTGGTGACATTGTTGAAAACTTTCGTGAAACTCTAGAGGAGACAGATGTGGGATTAGTGAGATTCTGTGGGATTCTTTTTTCAGGAGCATCTCAGAAAGACTTTAAATCGCTTTAATATCTCAACTCTTTCTCGGAGGGAGCAATGAGATTAAATGGAGACTTGATTACTTTTACATTTAATGAATAAAATAATGAGGTTGAGGTGGTAATGTCACACATTGAGGTTTGAATCAGGAGTTCCAAACCTAAGTTCTTCTGTTGTGGATCTCACCTTAATATCCCATAATGCCCTGCTTTGGGAGGCCATGTCTACAATTACTGTAATTTACTGTACATAACTGTGGATAAAATGTTGCTGCTAAATGACAGATAATCACTTAAGATTCTAATTATGCGAGATAATTCACGATATGCTTTCATTATCATGATTAATTTTTAAGGTTATCATGATCTTCTGCCTGCATTGAACCCGGCCATCATTTGACTCTCATTTGCCCGCTGTATTGTAGCCATTTCATATCATTTCTGTTCTGTATCATAGCTTGTATCAATTATGAATTCCTCACTCTGAAACTTCACATGAATACATGATCACTTAAACATTAAAAGCCGCTCCAAATGATACTGTAAGTGTCATTTGCATAACGGAGGTCTTATCGATTTTAATCTGGTCACATAACCATCTTAGCTGTCTTCAATAAACGCTTCCAGTGGAGGTTCCAGCTCAGAACTTTATTAACACACAGAGTATTTTGCCTCCTTGCCTCGAACCGCCTCAATCCTGACAGGAATATTACCATCGTATGCAAATGCGTGGCCTGATTTACATTCCGCCTTAATTGGAAAAGAAAAAGGGCACGTATGTTGGAAAGGGGAGAACGCACCGGCCTCCACAGCAGTGGAAATTGCAGTTAGTTTGACTCGGGGACAACACGATCAGCAGATGCGCCATCGTATATAACGCGTCCATTTGTTGATGTTCGTTTCACGTTGACGCGTTCGATAAGGAAATTGAGGACGTAATTGATGGAAACGCAGTTGTCTACAGGAAGCTACGGTTCCACGTCCTCATTAGTGACATTGTGAAATGTTCTATAGATTGACATCGGCAGGATTCCAAAAACCTCTAAAAGTCAATTGGATTGTAAATGAGGCACTACCTGTCACCCCAGTGGCCTTAGTGCAGTTAAGTGTTTCTTAACTCGAATGTCTTTGTCAGTCGTACCGAAGCAAAGTCTATAATGACATTTTTGCTCGTACTCCGCTGGCCGGAAACATTTTTATTTCTTTGCCCCTAAACTCACTTTTTCGTTTTCGGTTCTGATTCAGACCCGTGCTACTCTATATTTTCTTTATCTTTTCTATAGCGAGAATTTGCTATTTCAAAACATTGTAACCGTGCCACGCCCACAGTCCCTGTTTCGCACTATGCATCGAACTCAAAAGCACTTTCTCGATCTGGCAAGCTTTAATCTGATTGGCTGACTTTGCGGCGCTTTCGAGAGCAGCTTTATCAGCGTAGATTCAACTACATTTGTCTGAGTGTATTAGACCAGGCTAATACATATCACATAGATGAACAACTGTTAAGCTTGCGGTGCGTCTGGTAATTTTTCAGTGCTATAAAAAAGCACCATCAGAAGTTATGATCTTCGTTACTGCGAGGGCTACAGTACAAATCACCAGAGAGAGTGTTGAGCAGAAAGTGATGAGAAAATTCGAACCCAATCACTTCAGAT